>PIJE02004878.1:0-2500 GCA_002895965.2 Coryphaenoides rupestris | reverse complement strand
TAACGGTACACTTAATGGTACTGTAGGTACATTTTAAGAGCCACTATTCCACGAGTATAAATCACGAGAGAAATGGCAATCGACATCTCTGAGCTATTAGTGAGTGAAATGGGTTCTGTTTCGGGGTTGAACTGTGCCTGCGTCTCTGCAATTTTAGATCCACTCCCGGCCTCATTACTGACCAATCAGAATCCATTTTGCCTGTCAATCACTGGGTACGTGAAATACAACACTTCTCAATAGCGGAGAAACATTGGGACAGAGCTATTTAGTTTCAAAATCTTCTCTCTCTCTCTCTCTGCTATTTTCTGCACTCTCTCTCTCTCTCTCTCTCTCTCTGTGTACACACCTCTCGAATCTTACCCATAGCCGCTGTAGGTAAGACGCTGTTAATAAACGTTCAATGTTTTCTCATAGATTTTTGCCTTGAGCATTATAGAAATATGAAACTATATGCTCTACAAAATAGTTGATGTAAAAACTCACCATTTACTCTAAAATTCTTCTTCGTTCTACTTCAGACTGAGCCCTTCAGGTCTCCCCAGGGTGCTCCCCCCCAGCTCCCCCACTCAACCCAGCTCCCCCACCAAAACCCAGCTCCCCCTACTGTGAGGCGGAACCCGGGCTGGGAATGCAGGGCAGAGCCGGTGACAGTGTCTGTAATTAAACTCTACTCACGGAGCTAGTCAGGGGTGAAGTTGTGGAGAGCAGTCGGGGCCACACACCTGCACCACCACCACCGCCGCCACCGCCACCACCACCGCCACCACCAACACCACCACCAACACCACCAACACCCCAGGAGAGAGAAAGATCCATCACACACACACAGACACACAGACACACGGGGGGATTTAAAAGGAAGCAGAGTTTGGATGAGTCCGGGGTTATATTGGCAGCCAGGGCGGACGAACAGAAGAAGGGAGACAGTGTGTGAAGAGTTGGGCAAGGCAGGCGCGAGACAAGCTATTTTTTTTTTATACGAGGATTGTATTTCTTTTAGCAGCCCGGTGGGTTTGTGAATTGGCAGGAGAAACCAATAGAATAAAAAGGCTCGGTTAAGTGGGTTTAGTCGGGTCTAATGTGGTAATGTTTTAATGGCCTCGACTGTGTCAAATTAAAACGCGTCAAATTAAACGTGCGGGCGTTTCGCTTTAAGAGTCAACCATCTGAGCGGTGGACCCGGCGAAACACGACGTGGCGACAAGTTGTTGTTTTTAATATGCTTGTCGCAAAAGGCACTCGCTCGGTTTCAATGGATTATTTCTCAGTAGCCAGGAATAATGGAAACAAGCTTCAAGGAGGTTCAACTACACTGCTGTGTGTGTGTGTGTGTGTGTGTGTGTCTCACACACACACACACACACACACACACACACACGCACACACACACACAAATGCACACACTTTCAATCCCAAACCCAATCAACCTGCAGTCAACCAGAAAGATCTTTGATAGAAGGTTAATTACGCCTTAAGCCCGTAATCTTGTCGAGCGCCGTGGTTCCTGTACAGTTTCCACGATTCCACGCCGACAAACACTTTTGTAATGCGTTGCCCTTTATCAGGCCGCCGGGGGGGACAAAAACGTAAAGCTCACAATAAGTGTGCATTCTTCACGTTAACGCATTATAATACGACGACTCCATTGATAAACGGGGCAGAGTAATAATTGTTGTTCTTATCCGGGTTGTTTTTCTTTGTGTTGTTTTTTTGGGGGTTTTCTTGCCAGAGAAAATTACCGCTCAGCAAAACAGGCTGTCGACTCAGCATATTTGTTCAGCGGCAGGTCGAACGTAAGTTAAATATGATTATAAAAATGTCTTTGCTGGTTGTTAAATTACAATGCGTGTTACCGTGTAGCTCGGGCATTAACATTTAAATAGGAGTTTTGCATTAAGCCCCATGACGCTGCACTTTTATGAAATTATTTTGTCCTTTTGCGTGTTATCTTTGGGCCTCATCATCTTTGCTGCATCCTTCATGGATATTTTCGGATTCACCATTTTTTTTATCAGCCGCCTCTTTCTTTTCCATTTTTCCTTCTTTCCATTTTATTGTATCATATTGTTGTATTTTTGTATTTTTATATATATTTAAATTTTTTGATATATAATTTATATTATATATATATATAATTTTTATATATCTTTTTTTTTTACCGACCTGTATATATTTAGTTATTTATAAGTATACTTTTTATTTACCACTCGCTTTGGCAAAGTACTGTAAATGTACGTTTCCCAGCTCTTTAAATTGAAAAATTTAATTGAATTGAGAGGGAGAGAAAGAGGGAGAGAGAGACCAAAAGAAAGACAGAGAGAGATACTCATAATTTAAAGAGACAGACACTTTAGAGCGAGAGATATAGAGGGAGGGAGAGGGGGCGGGGAAATAGAGACAGGGTGGGGAGAGAGAGATAAGGCTTCTCCTGGTTTCTTGGAGTGTCTCTATAGACGTGAAGAAGAGTGGATCATCTTAGAGCCAACCCCTCCCCCCC
>PIJE02004877.1:20000-22422 GCA_002895965.2 Coryphaenoides rupestris | reverse complement strand
GGGAGACGAGATAGAAAGGCTCCCTAAAAAAGTACTTATCATACTTTTTTTCCCGTTTGTTGTCTGTTGTTGTTGTAACCGATTACCCTGAAATACCTCGGAGGGTAATGACACGCGGTGTTGCATTGTGTGGGTAAATTCTCTGTGTTTTTTATATTTATTTTATTTTATTTTATTTTATTTTAGTATGTTGAGTACCTGGACGCCACGGTGTCTTGGGGTTTGCTGCGGTGCGGTGGGCGGGATCGCTTGAGTGTGTCTCAATAAGAGACAGAACACATCGTTGGGCTGGGCTGGTTTCCCTCCCTCCCTCCCTCCCTCCTTGACTCCCTCCCTCCCTCTCTCCCTCCCTCTCCCTCCTTGACTCCCTCCCTCCCTCCCTCCCTCCCTCTCTCCCTCCCTCCCTTCCTCTCTCCTCCTCCTCCCTCTCCCTCCCTCCCTCCCTCCCTCTTCTCCCTCCTCCTCTTCCTCCTCCTCCCCCCTCTCCCTCTCCTCCTCTTCTCTCCTCCCTTCCCCTCCCTCCCCTCCTCTCCCTCCTCTTCCTTCTTCCCTCTCCCCTCTCCCTTCTCTCCCTCCTCCTCCCTCCTTCTCCCTCCCCTCCTCCTCTCTCCCTCCACCTTCCCTCTCTCTCCTCCTCCTCTCCCTCTACTCCCCCTCCTCTCTTTTCTCCTCCCTCCTCCTCCTCCCCTCCTCTCCTCTCTCCCTCCTCCTCTCTCCTCCTCCCTCCCTCCTCTCCCTCCCTCCCTCCTCTCCTCCCTCCCTCCCTCTCCTCTCTCTCCTCTCTCCCTCCCTCCTTCTCCCTCCCTCCCTCCCTCTCTCCCTCCCTCCTCCCTTCTCTCTCCTCCTCTCTCTCCTCTCCTCCCTCCTCTCTCCCTCCCTCTCTCCCTCCCTCACTCCCTCCCTCCCTCCCTCCCTCCCTCCCTCCCTCCCTCCCTCCCTCCATCTCTCCCTCCCTCCCTGACTCCCTCCCGTGCAGCCAGATCACAGAGAAGCTCATCTCCAAGGCGTTTCCGGACCGGATCATGTATAAAGATGTCACCAGATGAGGCCTCGTGCAGACGGAGGGATTGTGGGCCACCGATGAGTACGGTGCCTTGATGCCTTTTTTTTTTCCTCTCTCTCTCTCTCTCTCTCTCTCTCTCTCTTTTTTCCTCCTCTCTCTCTCTCTCTCTCTCTCTACGGCGGCGATGAAATTTAAAAAGGGGGACCCGTCATTTATTTTCTTTTATAGCTCGGATTAAAATATAGAAGAAAAATAGACAGAGGGAAGTTGAGTGACTGATCAGTCAGAGATATAAAAAGAGAGAGAGAGAGAGCGAGAGGGAGAGAGAGAGCGAGGCGCCCCCGACGATTGAGAGGGCGAAAAAGAAGAAGGGAAAAAAAACCGCGAGCGAATCCTTTATTGTTCATCTGAACTTTGAGATGGATCGGTTAAAGGCGTCAGTATATCAGTACCTGCGCCGCGCTCGTCTCCCCTTTATGATAATCCGACGGAGGGTGCAACAAAAATTGGTTACGGAAGGGAGGTCGGGGGGGGCTGCAGCTGATCCAATTGAGCAACGAGGGCTGATAGCTTTGCTCTCTCTCTCTCTCTCTCTCTCTCTCTCTCTCTCTCTCTCTCACACACACCCCCACCCGCCCGCCCCGTCTGTGTCTTCAGTGTACGGAGGATGTTTCATGTATTTCATGTATTTTAAAGATGCCGCCGATGACGTGATGCTGTCGTCTAGAAATGCGTCGAGGGCCGGCCTTCAGCCAGGGAGGCTGAACGGGAGGCCGTTCCCGCGAGCCGGCGGTGGCTGGTAGCGGTGTGTTACCGACGGCGTCCCATGTGACCACGAGAACAGTGTGTGTGTGCTTTTTACCTCGGCGTCGGCGAATCCGATTAGGATCGGATGGACTTTGATCCGTAGTCCTTCCCCGCGTCCAGGAAATTTAAGACAACGGATGGTGAAATTCAATCGCTAGATTAGATTTTTTCCACATTGGTTCTTCTTATGAGCGCTGTTAGCCGTACCGCGGTTTTCACCGTGTCGTGAGGAAACGGATATTTAGCTAAATAGACGTTATGCTAATGGAGTTTATCATGCCCACTATCTCAGGCCCTGAGACCGTTCTGTGTTCTGCGTTAGTCCTCTCTCTCTCTCTCTCTCTCTCTCTCTCTCTCTATGCCCCCCCTGCACACACACACACACACACACACACACACACACACACACACACACACGCACTGCACGCGGTCACACATGACATACGGCACAGGTGAGCTAATTTCTCTCTCTCTCTCCCCCCTCTCCTCTCTCTCTCTCTCTCTCTCTCTCTCTCTCTCTAGCTCTCTCACTCACTCTCAACACACACACACACACACACACACACACACACACACACACACACACTCCTCAACACACAACACACACACACA
>PIJE02004877.1:0-2500 GCA_002895965.2 Coryphaenoides rupestris | reverse complement strand
GCTTGGATTTGACCCCAACAGTTAAAGTTGCTTCCTTTTGTTCCATCTTCTCTCATTGACACTTCAAAACTCCCATATGTGTGCAAATATTCAAGTTGTTCCAAGTCCCTGCAGTTTCCATTGTTGTTCTTATGTGTAAGAATAGGAATAATAAGAATTAACGTGTGTGTGTGTGTGTGTGTGTGTGTTTTACATATTCATGTATTATTAATTTTCATCGTACATTATTATTGGATTATTTATTTCATCACCAAGGTCGACGAAGGGGTTTCTCTTTTATCTTCGTCTCTCTCTCTCTCTCTCTCTCTCTCTCTCCTCTCTCTCTCTCTCTCTCTCTCTCCCCCCGACTTCATGTCACGAGTTTCCCCCTTTTTGTCCCGGAGAACACAAACTGTTTTCCTTGCAAGCGAGGAGAAGTAAAAGAAGAAAAATATGAGAATAATATTACGTTGCGGCGTATTAAATGACACACAAACACAGACCGCCCGCCGCACACACAAACACACACCGCAGCCCACGTCCCCGGATCGTAGTGGACGTGTCGTCTTGTCCACGAGAAATAAATCTCATCTCTGCTTTAAAAAAAATCGGCCCCCCGCTAAGAACTGGAGAGCGCAATCTCAGCGACCACAATTCAGCTACCCTACGATTTGTCCCTGGTTTTTTTTCTCGACCCCCTTTTTTTGCATCTTTCCATTGCAGGTTTGGCTCATCTTTGAATCCGTCTCTTTGTCTCTCGATTTTCCATCTTACTCGCTCTCTCTCTCTCTCTCTCTCTCTCTCTCTCCCTCTCGCTCTCTCTCTCTCTCTCTCTCCCCGTCTCTCTCTGTGTTTCACAATAAGGACCGGTACTGCACCAGGAGGAAGGAACTCAATTAATACAATCAGTCTGTTTTCAATTTGAGGCCGATGAATACGAGGGTTGTTCATCATTCGCAGAGAGAGAGAGAAGAGAACGACAGAGAGAGAGAGAGAGAGAGAGAGAGAGAGAGACAGAGAGAGAGAGACAGAGAGACAGACAGAGAGAGAGAGAGAGAGGGACAGAGAGCATCTGGACAAGGCGTGCACAAGAGTTGCATTTTTAAAGTTGATTTTAATATATTATATTTTATTATATTATATTTCAATATTGGATCAACAGACAATTTATTACCGGCAACAACAACAACTAAAAATGTTGCTTCTATCAGTTCCACGGCTGACCCTCCGTGGAACGTGTCTCTCTACTGCTGGGGGAGTTTTAATATTAGACTTGTAATATCATCACACTTCCTCATGGAGTTACATTTATAGTACAGTACACGACTCTACTATGAATGAATACTTTATTTATAACATAAAAAATGATCTATATATATATACAGTGTATTTATATTGAAATGTAGTATAGTATAGTGTAAATATATAATATAGTATAGTAAAATATTATGATACTACGACTACGACAACAACTAATATTTAAGTATTTAATTTTTATAATATAATATTCGATTATTATTATTTATTTCATGTTATTAGTAGTAGTCGTAGTATTAGTAGTATTACTGCTGTAACATTATTGCTATTATATTCGTGTTTGTTATTAAGAACATTATTTATGATGATGATTGTCACCGTGTTTCGTCAGCGGCGCTAAGTACCGAGGCTGAGCTCTTCCTCTGCGAGGCTGAATGGCTAACTGGCTTAAAAAGAATACGATTTATGTTCGGCCGTACAGTACACACACACACAGCCACTCCGGCAGCCACCAGTTTGCCTTAAATCACCGTTTTTCTTTCTTTTTTTTCCACGACGCTCGAAAAACACTGAGGCATTCACGGCTCGTTCACGGTCATCGGAACCGCTCTTATCTTCTTCTTCTTCTTCTTCTTCTTCTTCTTCTTCTGCTGTAAATCCCGGCTCCGGAGATAAGTCCGGGGGTCTGTAGTCTGTAGGTTCCGCTCGGGGAAAAAAAAACAAAGTGCAAAAGAGTCAGAGCCCCCCCCCCTACTACCCACCAACCCTTTTTGCAAATGTATTTAGGAAGTGCACAATTCCATGGGCTCAATTTCATTAGGAGGACTCCTCAAGCTGCGTGGTGTTGTGTACCAGCGGCTAACTGGAGCCAGGTTGGCCCCCTCTGATTACCCCAAGCTGTTGTGATACCTAAAACCTGTCCCATGGTCACGGGAATATCTATATATATACATACATACAGTATGTATACACGTATATATATTTATAATGTATACGTTATTTGATGCTGCCATTTTGTTTTTCCTCCCCGGGACGCAGGGTTAGTCTGTAATCATCGATTTTTTACGACCTTTTTACGACCAATTTTGCGGACGCTAAGCGGGTGAAGAGGTTAAACGTTACGGTTCGGCCCGCCTTGCCGGATCTTGGTTGTTGTTCGCCGTTGCAGATGTAGATACTGTAAGAATATATATATACAGTATGAAGTCTTTCTGCTGCTCACGTAAATGCACAACACACAGACACACACACACACACACACACA
>PIJE02004876.1:2500-12500 GCA_002895965.2 Coryphaenoides rupestris | reverse complement strand
GCCAAATTCTTCACACCTATAAACCCTATCTAGTCCACAACCCCATCTCTCTCTCTCTCTCTCTCTCTCTCTCTCTCTCTCTCTCTCTCTCTCTCTCTCTCTCTCTCTCTGTCTTTCTCTTCTCTCTCTCCCTCTCTCTCTCTCCTCTCCCGGGCTGGGCTGGGGTTGCCGCAGCAACAGCAGCGGCGGGACAGTGGCCCCGCCGGTCGCCGACAAGCCCCGCTGGTTCTCCGGGAGACGCTCGGCCACGCCCGCTCACCACATACCTCCGGACATCACAGGTGAGGAGGGCGGAGCCACGAAGACACGCCCCCCGGGGGGAGGGGGAGGGGGAGGGAGATGTCCAGGTGTGTGTGTGTGTGTGTGTGTGTGTGTGTGTGTGTGTGTGTGACACCTGGACAGGTCGGCAGCAGAGCAGGAAGTAGTTTTATGCTCTCGCTGGTAGCGTCTGACCCGGTGTACTTGTGTACTTGTTTACAACTCACCTGTGTGCAATACACACACCACACAAATAGTGTGTGCGTGTGTGTGTGTGTGTGTGTGTGTGTGTCTGTGCAACTGCGTGATGACATAACCGCCAAATTCTTCACACCTATAAACCCTATCTAGTCCACAACCCCATCTCTCTCTCTCTCTCTCTCTCTCTCTCTCTCCTCTTTCTGTCTTTCTTTCTGTTGTTTCTCATCCCTGGACTATCAGTCTGTTCATCTCTCAGTTTTCTTCCTCTACCTCTCTCTCTCTCTCTCTCTCTCTCTCTCTCTCTCTCTCTCTCTCTCTCTCTCTCTCTCTCTCTCTCTCGCTGTCTCTCTCTCTCTCTCTCTCTCTCTCTCTCTCTCTCTCTCGCTGTCTCTCTTTCTCTCTCTCCATGCCGCTCTCGTCCATCTCTGGTTAAACCAACAGAACAGGTAGCAGGCAGGCAGCTGGCTGTTGCTAGGGCAACCCTACTCGCTCTCCTCTCCTCTCTCTGTCTCTCTCTCTCTCTCTCTCTCTCCTCTCTCTCTATCTCTGTCCTCTCTCTCTCCCTCTCCTCCCTCTATCTCTGTCCTCTCTCTCCTCTCTCGCTCTCTCTCTCTATCTCTGTCCTCTCTCTTCTCTCTCCCTCTCTGCTATCCTCGCCTCGCCTCTGCTCTTCATAAAAACAACCGCAGAGAGAGAGAGAGAGAGAGAGAGAGAGAGAGAGAGAGAGAGAGAGAGAGAGAGAGGGAGAGAGACAGAGGGAGGTATTGTTGTGAATCGAGAGATCGAGGGAATACAGTGAAGTGAGGATGGAGAGAATCGATGGAGATATTTTTTTATCGGAGAGAGAGAGAGGGCCGGACGACGAGGTGGGAAAAGGATGGAGAGATTAGCGGAGGATGAGACGAAACATATACTCACTCTCTCCTCGCTCCCTCCCTCGCTCCCTCCCTCCTCCCTCTCTCCCTCCCTCCCTCCCTCCCTTTCGCAGTCGACAAACAGACGACTGTATGACTGATTTACCGACTGACTGACTGACTGACTGACTGAACGGCTGGCTGTCGACCTGACGTAGGGACACACCGATGATGACAGATGACAGGCGAGAGACAGGCGAAGCGGGTGACAGGGTTTGTCGATGAAACGGAGATCAGGTACCGTCAAGAGAGTGCAGATCCGTGGACACGCAGGACAAGACATGAAGACACGCATCGACATGCAAGCGTGTAATGCATGGGCCTCTGTATTCATGCCCATTCTCTGTCAGCGTTTGCTTCGGTCTGCCCTGATCCTGTTGGTTCCACCGCGTGCCAGACACGACCAGTCAAACCCAGAGCCCCCCGATTGAATCCTTTGCGCATATACTGTGCACGTACTCGTGTGTGTGTATATATATATATATAGTGTGTGGTTGCTCTGTGTTTGAAATGCATAGAAACGTGCACACACATACAGTACACACACACACACACACACAATACATGCACATACATAAACACACACACACACACACACACACACACACACACACACACACACACACACACACAGCGGTTGTTCTGGTGGATAACGGGGACTGTGGAGACATCTATTATTCATGGCTGTAAAGGACAGCGTGCACACACACACACACACGCACACACACACGCACACACACACACGCACGCACACACACACGCACACACACACACACACACACACACGCATGCACACACATATCTTACTGTGCTATCAACAGCTGGCTCTTACACTGGCAGACGGACAGGCAGATAGACAGGCAGATAGGCAGACAGACTGTGGCAGACAAGCAGACAGACAGGCAGACAAGCAGGCAGACAGGCAGACAGGCAGAGAGACCTCAGTGATGCTCTGTTGTTTCAATGTGACTTTTATCGCATGGACGGTCACATTAACCGCCGGACAGATCGCAGCGAATAAATCACGTTTGAAATGGAAAAAGTGGAATGTGGTCCCGTTCCGCACGATATTTACGTTTACGTAAATATCGGATTTCATTATTTACGATATTTACGTTACGTGCTCGCTAACGTTTAACACGTGCGGCAGATGTTCGGCGAGCTTAGTGACCACCCCGCGTGCGATTAGCGTCTCGCCGTCTCTCCGCACGGTCATCGCGGCGCGGCGGTGCGGTGCGGTCATCGCGGCGTGACGACGACGACGACCGCAGCTCCGTGACGATGGACAGGACGGGCGTGTCATCGTAACCCCGACGGGAACACGTGTCCTCCTCCTCCTCCTCCTCCTCCTCCTCCTCCGTTTGCCGAAGGACGGAGGAGGAGGAGGAGGAGGAGGAGGAGGAGGAGGAGAAGTCGTCGTAAACGAAATTAGTGTTCACACACGCAGGCACGCATTCATTCACTCTCTCGCGCAACATCTGCTGCGAGCCAGCTGGCCGTGGCCAAAATGGACGCCGGCCAAACGTGACTGTGCGTCGGGCCTCGTCAGCGCGCGTCGTGTGTGTGTGTGTGTGTGTGTGTGTTCGGCACACACACACACACACACACACACACATAAGGGCCGAGACCACGAAATTCACTGACGGCGAATATTTTATTTCCTTACGGTGTGATCTTGTTTACCGTGAAACATCGGGGAGCGTTTCCGAGCACATGTCGGCCCGATGACGATGATTGTACCGCGAAGCCGTTTTAGCGGACGCTCACCGCGGCCGACGGGGAGGTCGTCTCGCTCGAGGGGGAGGCCTCCTGGTAGACTGACTGCTGCGGGGTCGGGGGTTCGAAACGGGCAACCTTTCAGTTTGGGGGGCGGAAGGTTCTGGGGTTGGAACCCCGATGTCCCTGCAAGTCACTTTGGATAAAAATGATTAAAATGTCGTAGTCAGAGTCTATTATTTCTATTCTATTTTAGAAAGCTGACATTTTACTAATGGCTTCTTGAGTTAGCTTGTTTTAGTTTGTTTGTTCGTTCATAAATATTTCATGAGTAGTGTGGTTGTTTGTCAAATGTTATTTTGACAAACAACCACACTTGCGTGATTAGCCCTTCCAAGCGGTTTCACGATCTCCGTTTTTTCTGACATCACAAGTGGGAGCATTCCGCCCCCCCCCCAGATGTATGGTGGATAGATCGGCCTACCGGTTGCTACAGTCCACCGGGTAGGCTGGCCGGTAGGCTGATCTATCCACCGTACCTCTTGGTGGACACTCCCACTTGTGGTTAGAAAACCACTGTGTTACACTGGACTATTATGATGGTTGACTGGGTGGTGTGTGTGTGTGTGTGTGTGTGTGTGTGTGTGTGTGTGTGTGTGTGTGTGTGTGTGTCTGTGTGTTCTCCGCTCTCTGCTCCTCCTGCCGACCAGGCGAGGGAGGAGGGAGGTTCCTGGGGGTGGACCTGCTCCAGGGGGGTACCCCGTGCCCACCAGGGCCCCACCTCCTCGCCGGGCGCCCGCAGCCCTACTACTCCCCCCTAGAGGAGCCCCCCCGCTCGCTGGAGCCCGTCTCGGACACGCCCCCCCGGCCCCTCCCCCTGCGGAAGACCCACTCGGACCTCGACGCCAGCCTCCCCGCAGGTGTGTGTGTGTGTGTGTGTGTGTGTGTGTGTGTGTGTGTGTGTGTGAGAGAGAGAGAGAGAGAGAGTGTGTGTGAGGATGTGTGTTGTTGCCTCATGAGTTGTAAACGTGCTGCAATAACCTACTTTTAATGTGTGTGTATCAGTGTGTGTGTGTGTGTGTGTGTGCGCGTGCGACACACACACACACACACACACACACACACACACACACACCACACGCGCCATCATTCCCTTGCTATCGAGTTGTAAACATTAGTACAGATCTGTCATCCTGATGAAGTTGAGCTATATTTGCAGTAACCTACTTCTAATGTGTGTGTGTGTGTGTGTGTGTGTATCTGTGTGTTTGTAAGCCAACCGCGGTCGTCCTGTCTGTGGCTTGGAAGCTTTATCTTAGTAACGTAGTATTTGTCCCAAAGTAACAATTACATAAACAGCTGAGATGCTGTTTGTTATTATGTACTGTACATGTAAAGTATTCTCAGAAGGGGTCCTAGTACTGAGCCTTGGGGGACTCCCTGATGTCCGATGTCAAGGGTGCAGGGTCTGGACAGGGAGCCATTCCATGTGACCCCGATAGCCGCGATCTGTCAGGCAAGGCAGTGAACCGGGATCACGCGGATCCAGCAATGCCAAGCTCTGCCAATGAATGAAAGGAGGGACACAGGTCTGCAGAATCTTCATCCCCATCTTCATCTCCTTCGTCTCCTTCGTCGTGTGTCATGTCTCCCCTCCAGACTCCAGTTTGGACGGGCCCCCCCCCGGACCCCTGCGGGCACCGGGCAGCATGGACCACTCGGGCCTGCTGTGCTCCACCAGCTCGGCGCCGTCGCCCTGGAACGGCCCCAAGGGCTCCACCTTCTCGCCCTCCGCCTGGAACGAGGCGTACAGCTACAGCGTCAACAAGGGCCCCGCCGTTCCTCCCAAGCACAAGCACAGCATTGTGGGTAACTCCGCCCACGGCCAACACCACCACCACCACCACCAACACCACCACCACCACCCCGTCGCCGCGACGACGGGCATGATGGGGAGGCGGAGCGAGACAGAGGGCGCGGCCGCAGCGACCACGCCGACGGGGGAGGTGGTGGTGGTGGTGGGCGGGGATGGAGGGCGCGGCCGCGAGAGGTCGGCGCGGTCCATCGCCGCTGCCAACGCCTTCAAGTTCCGCGAGCGGTCGCTGTCCACGCCCAACGACGCCGGCCTACCGGATGGTGGCCAAACGGCCCCCGCGTCGAGTAATGGCGGCACGGCTCGCGTCCCGGCCGACCACCACCACTTCCACCACCACCAGAACCACCACCAGAACCACCACCAGAACCACCACTTCCTGGGCCTGGGGGAGAACTACGCGCTGCTCTACCCCAGCGCCAGCTCGGAGGACAGCGGCAGCACGGCGGACAGCGGCAGCACGGCGGCGGCGTCCGACTACGGCGGCGGCGGCGGCGGCGAGGGCGGCGGTCGACTGCGGCTCCGCTCGCGCTCCATCTCCCTGAAGAAGTCCAAGCGCAAGCCCCCGCCGCCGGTACGCAGCGTGTCCCTCATGAAGAACCTCGGCGAGGCGGAGGGGCCCGTCCACCACCCGAACCAGAACCCGGGGAGGCTGTACCGCGACGGGCGGCCCAAGAGCCTGCACATCCCCCGGGAACACTTCCACGCGGACTTCCAGCAGGACTTTGTGCTGCTGCCCAGCCCAAAGCCCGGCCCGGGGGACGGGGAGGCCCTGGACTCCCGGGGTGGCGGCGGTGGCAGCGGCGGCGGCAGCGGCTGCGGCAGCGACGGGCCCCCTAGCCTGGAGATCCAGGGCCCCGACAAGCAGCAAGGGGAGCCGGAGCTGCACTTCCCCGGCCAGTGGCAGCTGGGGGACTGGAAGAGTGACCCCTACAGGTGAGTGGCGGGAACTGCAGTCAAAATATTTTACGATTTTGAAGCAGGTACAAATCTTCAGGTGAGGTTAAGGTTATGGGCAGCAAAAAAACAAAGGTATAGAGATACGAAATATAAAACATACATAAACAAACACATCGACAAAGTGTAGGTTTGTGTGTACGTACGTCAATGTGTGCTTGAGTTTGTCTTGTCTTGTCCCCCCCAGGTCTCTGTCAGGCTCCAGCACGGCTACGGGGACCACGGTCATCGAGTGCATGAAGGTGCGCGGGAGCTCAGAGTCCCTCCTGGACTCCCCCACCGTCTCCCGGGACGCCTCCCCCTCCCAGTTCTCCGTGGAGATGGACACCAAGGCTGCCTCGTCCCCCTTCAAGCCCACGGGGCTCATCATGTCCCCGTCCAGCGGCTACTCCAGCCAATCGGAGACCCCCACGCCCACCGTGCCCCCCGCCAATCACGCGGGGACGCCGGGCTGCAAGATGCGCCCCAAGATCCCCGAGCGGAAGTCGTCACTGCCGTCGCCCAAGGACCCCATGGCGCGATCGCGGCTGTCCTTCGAGATGCCCGTCAACGCCCACCTGGACCTGTCGGCCCTGCGGCCCAAGCAGAAGGCCAGTCGGAGGCACTCGGACACGTCCACGGCGGCCAAGCCCGGCAAAATCAGCCCCAGCTCCTCGCAGGCGTTGCCCGTGGTCACGCAGAACGAGCTCAAGACCGTCCGCCTGCGCTCCGTCTCCCGCGGCGACCTGGACGACTGTCCCGACGGCGCCTCCGACACCATCGAGGAGGAGCAGCAGCAGGGTCGCGACCCCGGCGACGACCCCGCGCGAGCGCCGCCGCCGCCCACCGCGCCCAAACCCCGCCCCCCCGTGGCGGTGAAGCCGCCCCTGCCCAAGCGGCCGGTCAGCCTCCTGTTCAAGTCCCCGTCGCCCACCTCCTCCTCCGCCCTAGCGCCCGAGTCCCCGCCGCCCCGCTCCCGCCGACCGGATCCCCGCCGGGATCCCCCCTGGATCGCCCCGTGCCCTTGGGCAACATCTACAAGGTCATGAGGAAACCCAAGCCCAAGAAGCTGTCGCCGCAGACGCCCCCCACCGCCGCACCGTTGGAGTCGCCCCACCAGCACCACCAGGCACCGTACGACCTCCCCTACATCCTCCCCCTCTCGCAGTCCCTGTTCGACCTGCCCCCGCTGCCCCACCCGCAGCCGCTCATCGAGGACCCCGCCCTGGAGCCGGAGTTGGACCCCGCCGCCGCCGCCACGGACCGCCCCCGTCGCGTGGGGCCGGAGGACGGGGGCTCCCTGCCCTCGCCCTGCAGCGGCAGCGAGGCGCCCGAGCTGCGCGGCAAGAGCCAGACGCTGCCGTCGCGCGGCACCGTCTCCTGCCTGGCCGAGCTCTCCGAGAAGAAGAAGCCCAAGGTGAGTTGGTTTAAAATGGCCACCAAGATGGCTGCTAAGATGGCTGCCAAAAAGGCGCGCCAAAAAGGTCGCCAAGAAGGCCACTGAGACGGCTGCTAAGATGGCCGCCGAGATGTCACGAAGCAGCCCTTTTGTTTGTGTTGAGTTTTGTAAAAAAAAAAAGATATTAAAGAAACAAAACCCTCTTGCTTCCAAGTTAACTTGTATAATAAGGCAGTTTCTTGGCGAGTCATGTGTGCGGTGATATATTTTCCATCGATTTATTCTGTAGATATAGCAATTTGGACTGGTTTTTAATTGCTTTGCCGCTGTGACAGCCCAATTAATTTCCCCAACTGGGATTAATAAAGTCCAGCTCATCTGAACGTAGGAGGATCATTAACGACAAACTTGGCAGGTTTTCCGTCCCGAATGTAATTATTTTGGTGTCAGCATTTGTTCGAGGTTGCAAACACAAATCTCGAATGAAAAGACTCGAAGGATTCATATACTTTATATATACAATATATAAATATATAGAAATAACCCCTTCCTGACGTTAATACTACCCCTGTGTCTCTCTCTCTCTCTCTCTCTCTCTCTCTCTCTCTCTCTCTCCCTCTTTCTCTCTGTCCTTCTCTCTCTCTCTCTCTCTCTCTCTCTCCCTCTTTCTCTCTGTCCTTCTCTCTCTCTGTCTCTCTCTCGCTCTGCTTCTCTCCCTCTCTCTCCATCTCTCTCTCTCTCTCTCTCTGTCTCTCTCTCTGTTTCTCTCCCTCTCTCTCCATCTCTCTCTGTCTCTCTTTCTGTCTCTCTCTCGCTCTGCTTCTCTTCCTCTCTCTTCATCTCCCTCTCCATCTCTCTCTGTCTCTCTCTGTCTCTCTCTCTGTTTCTCTCCCTCTCTCTCCATCTCTCTCTGTCTCTCTTTCTGTCTCTCTCTCGCTCTGCTTCTCTTCCTCTCTCCATCTCCCTCTCTGTCTCTCTCTCCGACTCTCTCTCTCCATCTCTCTCTGTCTCTCTCTCTGTCTCTCTGTTCCTGTCCCTTTCTCTCTCCCTCCATCTTTCTCTCTGTCGCTCTTTCTCTTTCTGTCTCTCTCCCTCTCTGTCTCTCTCTCTTTCTCTCTCTCAATCTCTCTGTCTCTCTCTCTCTTTCTGTCCTTCACTCTCTGTCTCTCTGTCTCTGTCTCTCTCTGTCTCTCTCTTTCTGTCCTTCACTCTCTGTCCCTCTCTGTCTCTCTCGCTCTCTTTCTGTCCTTCACTCTCTCTCCCTCTCTCTCTGTCTCTCTCTGTCTCTCTCTGTCCCCCCCACCTCCCTCAGGTACCACCACCGGTCCCCAAGAAGCCCAGTGTTCTGCTGCTGCAGGCCACCGTCCAGCCGCCCGCCAACGGCAGCAGCGACACCGGCAGCCCCGCGCCGCTGACCCCCGTGCCCACGCAGAGCGACAGCCCCATGGGCCTCCGCTCGCCCGTCGCCGGGGCGTTCCCGGAGGACCTCCCCGGCGGCCCCTACACCCCCTCCTCCTCCTCCTCCTTTGGCGGCGGCGGCGGTTTTCCCGGCTTTCCCGGTTTCCCCGGTTTCCCCGGCGTTCCCGGTATTCCCGGCGTTCCAGAGAGCGAGGAGAACCACGTGGAGGCGGCGGTGGCCGAGGCGGAGGCGGAGGCGGAGGTGGAGGTGGAGGAGGAGAGCTCCAAGGAGTCCTCGCTTCAGGACTCCTCGCTCACGGAGCTGGCGGGGAAGGTGGCGGGAGCGGAGGCCGGCCCAGGTAGGAGCAGAGTCACTTTAGAGGACTCATGTTGTACCGCCAGGTGTGAGCGGGTTTCGTCATCTCCTGTTTTTGACATCACAAGTGGGAGTGTCCAAGGAGAGGAGGGTCGAGGAGACGGGCGTACAGTAGATGTACGGCGGATAGATCAGCCTACCAGTTGCTGCAGTCCCCACTGGGTGATGGTGGGCTGGTGGGCTGATCTATCCAGCGTACATCTGGGTGGACGCTCCCACTTGTGACGCTCCCACAAAAAACCGGACGTAATTCGTAATTCGCGGACGAAAACATTGAGCCGAAGACGAACCAGTTTAAAAGTGAACGAGGCACCCAGGAGCACCCCTTGCTGGTCCCCACGGGTGGTGGTGGGGGGGGTGACGGGTGCCACGGGGCGCTACTGCTCTTTTATTCATTTGTGGGGTCTTCAGGATGAGTTTTGAGGTTTACTTTGACTGTTTCTCTGAGAGCACGTCGGACTGCGATGCATCATTCACCTGCGGTCCGGTGGGACAGCGGCGTCAACGTGAGCGAGATAATATATTCCCAAACCTAAACGTTGTGACAGAGGCGAAACCGAGACAGAAAAAGGAATATAAAATGATTTATTGAGCAGCTTTTCAAGAGCATTTATCCATAAAACATTTTGGATTCATACATACAAATGAAAATAGTCATGTCTGTTGGCTCAGTCCGTAATCTGTTCACCAACAACAAAATACAATCAATAATAATCATATTAAAAATAAATAAAACGAAATTAAAACTGCGATCGCATTCATCGATGACATTGCATGTTGCGTGTTTTTTTAAGACTGCTCTTCTCTGATTGGTCCAGATGACGCTGAGGGGCACGCCTCTCCGGCCAATGAGATGACAGAGCTCCACATCACCGAGGAAACGGATGACGCCGTGGTCGCGCACACGCCCACCACTCACACGACCGAAG
>PIJE02004875.1:0-14174 GCA_002895965.2 Coryphaenoides rupestris | reverse complement strand
ACGACGGTGAGTGCTTTTTGGTGACGTAGTACAATTGAACTGGCTAGGCTTCAACCAATAAAAGCCCTGAAATAGCAACGGTGGCTTGGGCATTCCCCCGGTCGATCATATTTTCAGGGCGCCTATATATAATGGCTTTTGAAGGCTGTCGTGAACACACATTTTCCAGGTTGAACCCATCCGAGATTGAGTGAACTCGTTCCTCGAGATTGAAATCAGCTGTTGTGAAAACGAAAAAATCCTGACAGTCTGGGGAAGTGCTCGCTTGAGTTCCGGGTGAAGAGTAAAAGCATCCTAACCTGCCACTTGAAATAGGCCTCCGGTCTCGCTTTCATATCTTTTCCCGCATCTTGAGCTGAGTGAGACAGACAGAGAAGACAGAGACAGAGAGAGAGAGAGAGAAGGGACAACGGTGTGTTTAGCATCTGTGGAGGACGAGTTGCACCACAGAGGAGCCATCAGTTGTGGCATTAAAAGTTGCAGACACTGCGCTGAACTATTCAACTGTTGGCCATGACCCCATCAGGAAATTATACGACACCCATTGCACTCCAAACTGTTCCTGGAAGGAGGGATCCCTTCTCCAGATTTCTTCCTTGTTAATTAAGGGAGTCGTTTCTTGCCCTTAGTGTGGCTATAGGGCTAGGCGGGGGGGGCGGGGGGTGTCATAATCACATGGCCCATAATCATATGGCCTGTAAAGCCCTTTGAGACTGTAACTGTGATTAAGGTCTATACGAATAAAATCGACTTGACTTGACTAGAAAATCAGTGACCAACCTCAGTGGCCACGAAACATAATTCATGTCCACAACTCAAAATTGGGTTTTATACAAAAGGTGAGGCCCCGATGTCCTTGCCTCTCGGGCTGGCTGTCTGGGAGACATATCTCTGCTTCCCAAGTTGACTTGTTGTGTCTACATGTAAATGCTCCTCATTTCTGCCCATCCCAAAATGTATACCGTATCTGCTCTATGTATCTGGAATAAACTTTGAGTCATTCCGGGTGATGCTGCCTTGCGTCACATTGATTCCCGAGCTGCTCGCTGCTTTGCCGCAGACAATCCAGAACCTGAACCTGAAAATGAACCTGAACTTCAGCCGCAGTAGATGACGAAAACTGGCAGGCACATATGTGCAGACAAATTATATGGGGGCACATACTGTGTCATGGTTTGAAAGATGTGAATTCTTTTCAAATAAAATTGCCAGGGAGCGGCCCACGCGAACACCCCACTGTGAGACTAAAAGCTTCATTGTCAAGAAATATGAAAAAAGGAAATTGTTCATACCACCTCTAACATTGCATTAACACGGTGCCTTAACACACCGCAGTCTCAATCTTCTCCTACTTTTTTGTGTGTGTGTGTGTGTGTGTGTGTGTGTGTGTGTGTTTGTGTGTGTGTGTGGCTTGTTGATGTGCATTACATCCACAAGGAGTACTGTGTGTATTATTCATGGTTGATGTTTTGGCGAAGCAAACAATATTTGAGATCTTTAGAGGAGAGTTTGAAACTTTTCATCGCTTTGAAATACTTGACTCCTGACGTTGTGTCAGGAGCCGGATCGCTCAACGAGGACGGACCCTCAACAGACCAACACGTATGAACCCGGCTGCCTGACGTTAAACATAACCGTGCAAGAACTTTGGAGGAACTCACGGAACAACTCTCTCGCTCTCTCAATGTGTGTGTGTGTCTCTCTCACACACACACACACAAAGACACACACACAAAGACACACACACACACACACACCTTTTCAGCAAACGCATGTTTTCACGCTTGTGATTTTACCGTAGAGGCTGGGGCGGTGGGGGTGTGAGGGGTACGTCTGGTTTGGTTCGGTGTGTGTAACACGATTCCCAGACCCGGGCCAGGCCAGGAGCGTCCAACACGGCGCCATGACGACAGCACTCCCACTTCCAGCTAAACACCTTATTGTCAAGGAAACAACAAAAAACGTAAAAGCGGAAATCGCTGATATGACTTTAATCTCCTCGCGGCGTGCCAACAAGATAAGGGTGTTTAGCGTTCCGACTGGCTGTGGGACTCGGGAAGTGTGCGTCAGCCTGCGTGTGTGTACTTGTGTTGTCGTCGGATCGGGGGAACAGATCCGTCACCGCTAGATCCTCGGCTTGAGATCTATTCATCCGTCTCATCTATTTCCAAGCCGGGAACCTAGTTCCTTCTCGGAGCGGAAACCAAACCCCTGCCATCTACTCCTCGGTGAAAGTTATACTTCCCTGGCTCGCTGTACTTGCAGGAAAAGAGACGGTATGGATTTCTCAGCGATTTGTCACGTGATCCTCCTCGGCGTTACGCGCGGCAACGTTTCTTTAAATACGCCCGAGCAATGCTTTAGCCTCCTCCGTGCACACCTCCGCCATTCCTCGACCCTCGACCTGAAGCGCTAAGCGTGATAACTGCCAGCCACGGGGCGAAACATCAAGGATCCTCTATAAATACATCGGGAGGTGGAGCATTTTTTTTGTCTGGTAACCGGAAAGGTTTCTGGTTCGATTCCCACGGCTCCTCCGCCTATCGCTAGCTAAGTGTCGAGGTGTCGATCAAACAACGATCGTGACTAGTTGCGCCGGTCATGATCGTCACGAGTGTGTCGCCGGCACGGCATTGTGGGATATTCTGGGCGCTAATAGCACTGTAATACAGCTTGTGGTGACAACAAATCTTTTCCGCACACTTACCGCTTTCCCCTCCACCCTATGAGGCCCTGCCACCATTATATGTTATTTATTTATTTATGTATTCGGCTCACACAAGAGCCCGGGATGTCACTCTAGATGTCGGACAGGACAGACACTGGGTTTTGTGTGTGTGCGTGTGTGTGTGTGTGTGTGTGTGTGCGTGTGTGTGTGTGTGTGTGTGTGTTTTTTGTGCTGATAGCGACAAGCTGCCACGGTGTAATGAAAACGTTGCACATTGTAGTCGGGGCGAGCTGGCGACGGGAGGGGGAGGAAGAAGAAGGGGTGATGGTGGGGTGATGGTGGGGTGATGGTGGGGTGATGGTGGGGTGGGGGGGTGGGATGAAGGGGGGATACGACCCTACAAATAGTCTGGTTACTACCTCCACTCCGCCGCCACGCCGTGCGTCATTCAACTGTGAGAGGCGTTGACCGCGGCCCCCCTCTCTCTCTTCTCATCTCTCTCTCTCTCCCTCTTCTCTCTCATCTCTCTCCTCTCTCTCTCGTCCTCTGCTCTCTCCTCCTCTCTCTCTCTATCTATCTATTGTGCTCTCTCTCTCCTTCTTCCAACTAATTTGTTTGCATGGAGAGGGCAGTGCGTCTCTCTCTCTACAGCCTTCTCTCTCTACTATCTCCCTTGTTTCTCTCTCTCTTCTCTCTGTTCCTCCCTTCCCTTCCCCCCTTCCCCAATTCTCCTCTCTCTCTCTTCCCATCTCTCTCTTTTCTCTCTCTCCTCCATCTCTCTCTCCCTCTCTCTCTCTCGCTCTGCCACGTGCCGACACTCCGGGCGAGGCTGACAGGTGAAATGGTTTGTGGTGAGAAGCTTTACACTGTCAGGCCCCGCTGGCCTGATAGCCGGGGACACTTTCAAGCCTTCAGCGGGGAGAGGGCTCCATTTTCCCCCTGCCACCCCTCCATATCTCCTCCTCCTCCCCCCTCCTCCTCCTCCTCCTCCTCCTCCTCCCTCCCCCCATCCTCTCCCTCCTCCTCCTCCTCCTCATCCTCCTCGCCCTCCTCCCCCTCCTCCTCCTCCTCCTTCTTCTGGTCCTCCAGTAGACGGATGTATGAATGAAAGAATGAAACTTTTACAGACGCTACAATATCCCAGCGTCACGGAGGACATTATGTCCTGGGGGCCAAGCCGGCAATAGTTTGCCTCCGCCAAGGGGGGGGGGCTGGGGGGGGGGGAGGGGGAGGGGAGAGGGGGAGAGGGAGGGAGGCGGAATCGGCGAGATGCTGTGAAAAGCAATATGAATAGCAGGAATCAGAGGGCTTTTAGCAGGTTTATGTGTGCCTTTGTGCAAAAGTGTGTTTGTTGTACGTCTGCATGTGTGTGTGTGTGTGCGTGTGCGTGTGTGTGTGTGTGTGTGTGTGTGTGTGCATGTGTGTGTGTGTGTGTGTGTGTGTGAGATGCTTTGATTCCCAGATAGGCCTAAGTGTGTTGAAGGTTAGGGTAACAAGCTAGATGGCGCATGGGGTGCCCGCCTCTCTGTGTGTGTGTGTGTGTGTGTGTGTGTGTGTGTGTGTGTGTGTGTGTGTGTGTGTGTTGACTTAGACAGGTACAAGAGCATAGAGGAGAGGGGGGGGGGTGGGGGGGGGGGGTTCATTTCCAGCCCTGTGTCACACACTCTGTTTCGACAGCACAATGTTTCCCCAAATTAATTGTAGGTGCTTGACATCGCCGCGGACGCCAGGCGAGCGCGGGCCCCCGTCCAATTCTTTTGACAGTTAGCAACAGGCGCGCGGGGACCCACCCGGGCCCCCAACATTTACAAATGGCGTCGTCGTCGTCCCCCGACAGCGAGTAATTCAAAATGGGAGAGCCATGACTTTTTTGTTAATCATAAACAGACCTTATTTTTGAGTTGAGTGATTGGAGTGTCCACCGGGGAAAATGAATTGTGGGGCGGGGGGGGGGGATGGGGTCTTCTGCACCCCCCCACCCCCCCCCCCCCCCCCCCCTCAGAAATGAATTGCTTTTGTAGCTTTGGAGCGGTTTCAAAGCAGATGGAATTGAAAAGTGGAAGGGATTAAAGTGTGGGCCTGGCTAGAGGGGCGAGGAAGGTTCTAGAGCAGGGGATGGGAACCTCATGGGTGCCAGCCGGTTGTAGCTGGGGCACTGCTGGGAATTTCTCAAAGATTAGGGACGCTACGCATGAGCAAGAGGAGGTATAATAATTATAATACACAAGTCCTTTACTTCAACAAAACTATCGCCGGAGTAAGGATTGAAGGGTACATATTATGCCACCAGGTGTGAGTGTGGTTAGCCATTGCAAGTCGTTTCACAATTGCCATGTGACTACCGTCTAGTGACATCACAAGTGGGAATGTCCACCTAGATCTATAAGTACTAGATCTAGTCTACCAGCCTACCCAGTGGACTGTACCGACAGGTAAACTGATCTAGTCAGCATACATCTCGGTGGACATTCCCACTTGTGATGTCACTAGATGGTAGTCACGTGGCAATTGTGAAACGGCTTGCAATGGCTGATCACACTCACACCTGGTGGCATCATAGGGGACCTTAGACTTAGACTTAAGAAATCACTTAAGACTTAAGTGATTTCTGTGGTTTCTTCTAGCAATTGTATTTTAGTGTGAGTTAAACGTTACGACAACACACAGCCCCGATCAATTTATAAAGATCATACAATTTCAGTTCTAGACTCCGTGATCTTTTTAAATCGGTGCAGAACACCACACACACTCTATCTTACCCTTTACGCACAAATTGTATTTGTTTGTTGTTGTTTTATTAGTTTTCAAAGTGGGCCAAAACTTTGGGTCGGGAAAAATGTGCTGGTCTTTTGTGAATCGACTGGCTTACTTAGCAGAGAAACTGATAGCTGCACTCCGGCCCGGGCCCTTCGATCCCCGTCCCCCCTGCCAAGCAAAGCTCCCCCCCCCCCCCCGTCTGATAATCAAACACACGGCAAAGATCGATGGCGGCTTCCAAACCCGCCAAAAAAAAACGTCTAACGGACAAACCCTGTCAGACCCCGCCCACCTGGTCAAACACCGAGCATTGACCGACGCCGTTCCGGGGGGTTTTCATCGGCTGGACTGTGGACTGTGGAGTGGTGGGGCGGGGGGGGGGGGGGAAGTGAGACAGAATGAACGAAAGGAAAGGCATAACAGACGGCGATTAAGTCGAATGTTTCCCCAACTAATACAAACAGCGGCGTGGCAGAATGCTTCGTCGGCTGTTATCGCCCGCTGTGCTTCAGGTAAATAAAATGCAGCCCGTACTCCTGTCCTTCAAGGGGGGGGGGGGAAAATGGCCCCCATAAGCAGCTCCGGCAAATAGCCTTGCAGCTCATGCTACAAAATATCGGGGCTGAGGAAGAACAAGCAAAAAAACAAAAACAAGATTATTCTACTTTTATTATTAATGTGGGGTTAGAAGAAAATCGTATTAAAAGTACTGGACTTTTAATTTCATTTTCATTTTGTATTATTCATGTGGATAGTCCAACGGGGGACTATTAAACAGTGGATATCTCCAAATGAGTCCTAATTTGAAGAGAACCAGAGAAACCCTTTGAACAACGAACTCGTATTTGTTTGACTCAGTGCCGTTACTTACTAAAAACAACTCAGCACTTTTACCACCGCGACTACCAATATTCATACGACTTTACTTTATTTGTGTGTGTGTGTGTGTGGGGGGGGGGGGGGGGGGGGGGTGGTTACGCTTGAGGCTCCATCCAGCACGGAGCTCATGATGTTTGAGTAGACAAAATGGCGCCTGCGAGATATGGGGTTGGGGAGCTTACCAGCCAGGGCTTTCAGGTGCAGAGAGAGAGAGAGAGACAGAGTGTGTGTGAGAGAGGCAGAGAGAGAGAGAGAAGAGAGAGACAGAGAGAGAGAGAGAGACAGAGAGAGAGAGAGAGACAGAGTGTGTGTGAGAGAGAGAGAGAGAGACAGAGAGAGAGAGAGAGACAGAGAGTGAGAGAGAGAGGAAGCAGCAGCAGCAGCAGTCCTGGACCCTGACATTGTTTTCACAAGTGGTCTATTTCTGTCCCCCTGGGAGCGGTTTCAGGGCTGTGAGGCAGACTGTCCCCGGTCCAAATAATGGCTACCAGTCCGGCACCGCTGGTACCCTCCTTATTCCTCTCTCTTCTTCTTTTTTTCGTTCTCCCCCCCCTCCCTTCCCTCCCTCTCTCTCTCTGATGCCCGTGATCCCGGGGATGTGAGGGAGTGCTCCGGGGTCATTATATCCCACTGGAAAGTTAATCTCATACCAATTAGTTCCAGCCTACGAGCTACCGCTGGCCACCCCTCTATGAAATTGTGCCATCCCTAAGGGGGCCACATTCTCCCTGCTCTCTCCCCCTCTCCCCCTCTCTCTCTCTCTCTCTCTCTCTCTCTCTCTCCCCCCCCGCCTCTTCTCTCACCTTTCCTTAGACCTCCCCTCTCCTTCTCTCACCCTTTTTTTATTTCTTTGAAAGATCATGTTCTTTATTATAAAGTGCACACATACCCACACACACACACACACACACGCATGCACACACATGCGCACACACACACACACACACACACACACACACACGCACACGAGAGACAGACAGAGAGAAGAGAGAGGAAGAGGAGGAGAGAGACAGAGAGGAGGAGGAGGAGAGAAGAGAGAAGGAGAGAGGAGAGAGGGAGGGAGGAGGAAGGAGGAGAGAAGGTGAAGAGAGGAGGAGGAGGAGGAAGGGGGAAAGGACGGATGGTGAGGTGTGTCCATGGTCTGCCTGGGGGGGATATGTGGGTGTGTGTACGATGTGCGTAAAAATTCGTATGTGTGAGTACATGAGTGAGGGAGCTGTGAGCCTTGAACGCTAAAATCCTGAATCAAGCACTCGAATGAGACAGCGAGCACAACCCAGCACACATCTAAACTTCAATTTTTCTTCGAGTTGACAATGTGGCACTAAATACAGAACTGACGCAGTGTGGTGCTGGCTGTGTTGTGAGTGTGTCGCCGTAGTGTCGTGGTATTCGCTGTAGACGTGATGCTAGTGTTGAGTGCCGCCAGCGACAGACTGGCTAATCTAAGGTATAGCGAGCTGATGCCCGTGCAAGGTGGCTGTCCAAGTGGATTTAACCGAACGTTCCCTCTGACTGCAGACTAACAAGCAGATTCGGTAACATGCCAGTGACACATGTTCGGGTCAATTTTTCGCCGGTGAAAGTCTCGCTGAGGCAGCCCCGAGTTACCATAAATAGACGGCACACTATTGTTTCACGATTGTTAATAATGGATGATGCTGCAGGAGGCCCAGCGGTGTTTAAGAACACTGTTCAACAAGCGGTATAGCATCCACCATAAGTATCAGATATCGGCTTCTATCCTCACAGGGGAACAAACACCAAGAACGCAGAAGAAGGGGTTAACAAACGTTAGCAAGAGTCTCGCTTGAGAGCAACCAGACATTTGATAAGAGGATACGCCGATCCTAACCGCGTTATCATCCGCGCACATCCAGAAAGTAATTTGGGGTAATGTCGGCGCAATAATAACAGAAGGGCCGCAGATCAGCAAGAGACCTGACGGGGGAAAGCCGGTGACGAATTGCAAATAACGACACGGCACAATCTAACACGCACACCGGGAAAATAAACCCTGCGGCGCAATCGATGTCGCAGGGTTCAGCCCGGATTTTTACAGGAACTGTTCTGCAAAACGGCCTATATGTGTATCTTTCTATATGTGTACAGTATATCCAGCATATACGTATATATATATACAGTATATATACAGTGTATATATACTGTATATACTTGTGTAATGTTGGAAACATTTATTGCAATAGATTAACGACTCTGAATATTACCCTGCAGTGATATAAATGTCGATCATTGTGCAAGCAATGCATCCTTTCCCAGCCCATTAAGATTCTTCATCATACGTGTCAGATGAGACCTGTAAAAGCGTTGTACAGTCAGGCCAACGGTTGAGAGTTGTAGGGCCCCAGCCCCAGGATCCTTCACTCCTTCACAGGGAAGTGACACGACTAGTCGATCAATCATTGGTCTACTAGTCGTGGCATACGCTCTCTCTCATTCCATCTTCCTGGGATAAACGTACAACAAGGAACACCAGGTGCCGAGCACTCAGACTACACGTGAGTGCATGTTTGTCTGACAATATCCTTCGCTGCACTTCGTATCGTAAGTCTATCCACAACGAATACTTAGGATCTTGTGAGCATAGGTTGGAGCTGAACGTTTGAGACTTTCTATGTGCTCTTGACATTTTCTTTTCGTTTCCTGACAGCGGCTGGATAAATGGATTGTGAGCATGAAGCAAGCGCGGGCACGGTGTAAAGGGACAGGAGCAGGCGGGACTCGCGACGCAACGTACACCAATGCGGGTTCGGCTATGGGAAGATTCCAGGTAGTCTCCAATGTAGGAGATCCATGTCTACGCATGTCTGCTACTAGTGTCGTGTTATGACGTAGATACGAGTGAGCCCCGCAATCGCACACACACCGCAGCCACGTTAACATGCTCCAAGCAACCTACAATCCAGAGGCTCGACGGTTAATGTCTTGCATGGCGTATCAGATAACATGACCGGCGCGACATGCTCCCCACCGTACTCGATCAGACATAACACTGATATTATTATTTACCATTTATTGGCAGATGCTTTTGTCCAAAGCGACTTACAATAAGTACATTTGTCCAAAGACAGTGAAACAACAATATATATCGCTGACAGTGCAGTAAGTTATGAATAGAACAGCTTTCAAGCACTCATAATAGAGAGGGTAACGCGTGCTGGTAAACAGCAAGACAGATAAGATATGCTGCACAATGCTATTCTAGTACTCAAGTGTTATTCCAAGTACTGTTCTAAGTGCCGGGACAAGCCCTTTATTTGTTCTTTACAAGACAAATCACTTGTTATTGGTTTTTATCGAAGTCACTTAACAACTGTACATTGTCGTACATATTCAGAACTGTGACAGAACCGATTAGCAAACAAATGAATGTTGTAGGTATCGCGTCGACCTTGTTTTTGTCTTACTGCTGTTCCATTGGTGATTGGCTCCATCGCTATGACGTCATGTGGTTTTGCATCCCCTCTCCCCCCCCCCCCCCCCCCCCGCCCAACCCACCCCTTGAAATGTGCTTGGCTAGCGGTGTGTTGCCCACGCACCACCGCCAGAGAACTTGGCTGTCATCTCCGCCAGCCCGAGCGGCGGCCCGCTTTATCCGTCTCCTCTCCGTGATTCCTTCCGCGGGGGCCCAGGGGAGACGAGGCCCCCCCTCTCTCCGCATGACAATTACCAACAGCGGGGGGTCCGCTGTACGTGACCCCTATACAACGATTCGTTGAGCGTTACACGTTTAATTCAAAGAGGTCGGCTCATTATGGGAGAAACTCTCATCCTCAATGCGGCGTTGAGTCCCATTTATAATTGTTGTCCGTGGCGTCGTCTTGCTGTAGATCACATTCACGGTTGTGGCTTCACACAGGTCTGTATTACACCACCCCCCCCCCCCCCCTCCGCCCTCAAACCTGAAGCCCTCTGGATAGCTGAAGGCGAAACGACTTCCAAAGCAGGAGGCCTTGAGACGGAATACAGAAGATGGATGTGTCCTTCCGGAGACAGTTAGGAAGGAGGTGAGGCTGAATGGGGCAGACGTGCTGTATAACGCCAGCCACCGAAAAACAAAGCCGCAACCACTGAATAGCCAATGCACCACAGGTCTGCAGCCCCCCCCCACCCCTAGACTCTAACTGGGCCAGGTGAGGCTGTAGCCCCACCCCCCCCCAGACTCTAACTGGGCCAGGTGAGGCCAATTAGGCCAGCCAGACACCAAACACACACACTCCCACACAGTTCTATTTAAATCGAGTTCAAAACAACCGGTCATTCACAACCGTCGGCTATTCTGTTGATCTGACATATTATACAACGTGTTCTGTGTGTGCGTGGCCGTCCTTGTGATGATGTAGACGTGGCTGGGGCGCCATGGAAACACGAATACAAAGGTGTGTGTGTGTGTGTGTGTGTGTGTGTGTGTGTGTGAGTGGATGGAGATGGAGATGGGAGTGGCGGAAGGCAAGGCAAGGCAAGGCAAGGCGAGGCGGGATGCTCAGGGGGACGCTCAATCCTGCTCTCGGTCGGTGTTGCCGGGGCCAACGGTGCTGGTGTGATATCGCCTGTGATATTTCAGCGGAACACACACGCACGCACACACACACACACACACACACACACACGCACACACACACAGGGGAGGAATGGATTGGACGCAGATGGGTGGTTTTCTTGCAATGTTCAGTAAATGATTTGTTTGTCCAGTTGGTCCACTGTACCTTTTCCAAATATTTCAAAGAATACAACCATGTGAAACAGAAGCTATATTCAAATCTAGTTTATACATTTTTATGGTTCCAGCCATGTGACTATAAACCAGGATGTCGATTAAAAACAATCGAGAAAAATCACGATACTACACATTATACATTAGTGACAATATTTCAACGCAAACATGGATTGCATGCCGGCTGCTTAAAGGAAAGTGTTGAGAGATTATCGAGACTATTAAAGTCTTAATTTAGTGGACGCAAATTCGAAGGACGCAGCGTTAACTTTAATCTTGTAGCAGCATGCAAGTGAACCGTTTTTTGCGTCTAACCTCCCTCAGGATTTATCCATCCTCGGCGTGGCGGGTTAATTAAATCGAAAAAGAGATGGGGGGCCCACAACTTATACCACAACATAAAAAGCCAGAAAGGTTATGAATCTCCTCTCCTGTCCTGGACTCTGCTTCAACCCCCCCCCCCAGACACACACACACACACACACACACACACACACACACACACACACACACACACACACACACACACACCCTTTTTGGTAAACTCATCTGGCTTCCCCTCTATGTACAAATAGATTGGGGGGGGGGGGTGGGGGCACAAATGTTTTAGTTGATTTTTCGTCCGGCCCATCCGTCACTCGCACACCGCTCGTCAGTAAATATATTGATTTGGCAATAGGGCGGAGATTGGCTTGAAGTCGGAGACCGGTATATCAGGCCGCAAATCAAGAATCTAGGTGGGTGCCAAGCCACGTTTATTGTTTTTTGAAATGCTTCGCCGCGGCTAAGTTATGAGGAGGACATTAGGAGGAGTAGACCCTTACTTTGGAGATTTTTATTGAAAAAAAAATGCTTGCCAAAAAAAAGACTTTTTTTGGCAAGCTAAAAAGGCAAGCCCTAGGTGTTCTCGTACCTAGTTGTTTGCTGGTGTGGACGGGGCCTTTGAGTTCTGCAAAGGCCAGGGCTGAAATATCCAGGGCTGCGAGAACTTTGTTCTTGTTCTTGCAGCCCTGGGTGCGAGAACAAAGTTCTCATGGTCGTGGTTTTTGTACCGTGTCGATGGAAATTTCCCCATCAGCATTAAAGGTTTACACCACTGTGCGAAATACAGGGGGGTCTGGGGGAGTCAAACCCCCCTGATTAACCCTTGAACCCCCCTGAAAGAGTCTACAGCAAAATGTAGACTCAATTTCAATTGCAATTTTCACTCAAATGTATTTTTTAAAGCTTACCATGTCCAGTATTCATGATTCAAAACATTTATAAAAAAATATGTTGTATTTTTGGCTGGCAACAGCAAGGCCAGCCCTATAAACATCTGTGGCTGCAGATTTATGCAAATTAGCCATGTGCTTCCAGTAAGAAAGACAACCAGGACGTTGACAGACATCAATACTCGGAAAAAATACAATACGGACGTATCAGGTCAAAAAATATCAAAAAGAAACACAAGGTCAATGGAAATAGCCCAGGTGACAGAAAAAGAAACCCTCCCAAACAGCTTCATTGACATACAAGCTGACTTACTCAAGAAAACAACAGTCTCGTTCAGAACCGCATACACCGTGGCAAAGGAAAGGCTATCATATAAAAAACCCAACCCCCTCGTGACACTGCAGGAGCTTAATGGCACTGAAGTCGGCAATATACGCAAATCTGACCAATGCCTGCGCAGAGATAATCAGCCACATTGCAAAGGAAATGCGCTGCAAGTTTGTCTCCAATTTGAAAGAAATGCAATCACGGGTGTCAATCACAATAGATGGAAGCACCGTTCACGGACGTGCCTATCTAGTCATTTATGCAAGATGCGATGTCGGTGGCCAGGGTGATGTAGACAATGTTCTCCTGGATATAGTGGAACTTACAGATGGAGTCGACGCTGAATCCATTCATAACTCTATGGTGGCGAGTCTACATAAAGCAGGAAGGGATGATGAGTTTCTGAAGACGCATCTCATAAGCATAGCCACCGATTGAAAAGCAGTGGACTAATACAGTACGAGCTGTATGGAAAGATTTCCGCGCACTAGCACTCCATTTTAAAACGTCCAGTGAGGACACAATGATGTTGAGAGGCAAAAATACAAAGGGCTTCCCAAGCACCTCACCAACGTCGGATTTGTGGAAGATTTGTCTGTCATGAAAGACATCCTGCGTGAACTACAGAGTCTGTCTCTCAAGGTGCAGAGAAGAGAAATGACACTTGTGGATTCAAGTATCCGCACCCAACAAGCCATCGATGTTTTGAGAGCCATGAAGACACCGGGTGGGAAATCAACGAAGGAGGCTGAACGGTGTGTCTCGTCAGGCCTTATTAAAGATGTGGAGCTGACGGAAGGCAGGGGGAAAATAAACAAGCCTCGCTTTTATGACTCGGGTGGCTGCCAGTCTAACCAGCGCTTACCTGAGTCACACTTGGTCCAGACGCTCAAGGCCCTTGATAAGCGCTTTGGCCAGGAGAGCAGGAGGACTTGGTTTTTGTATGGCGAACGAGAAGTACACGGCCTAGCGAAATCGCGAGGGGGAACCAGCCAGGGAGGCTGTGGAGCAGATTAGAGACTGGAAACTGCAGGGCACACCACAGGGCAAAACACTGGGAAGACTATACATAGCAAGTCCCCACGTCAGCCGAGCGCGAGCAGAGAATTCTCCGCCGTCAACGGACACAGCCCAGCCAGAGCCGCAACAGGTTGTGCGCAGAGACAGCCTGTCTTCACTTCTGTTGTGGACTCTAAAACTGCCCCCTTTGGACAAATTTGCTCCAGTGCCTTTCGTGAGAAGCTGGATTAAAGCAGGACACCGTCTCTCCTCTTCGTGGATACCAGGACGGACGCGAGAAGAAGCTGAGCCGAGGCGTCTGTGGTCCATTCTTTCTTAAAGTCAGACAGAATATTTTTCAGTCTCTTTAGCCGATGTTTGCTGTGACTGAATTGTGCTGTGCTGTGCAGTTTGGCAATATTTCTGTGGTTTATATCCAGTATATACAGTATATATATATTTTTTATTTAATTTAATTTATTCTCATCTTATCTTTATTTTTTTATTCTTATCTTCTATTTTATATTGAAATGTGAAAGCACTTTGAGTTGCAATCTCTGTATAAAAGGTGCTATATAAATAAAGTTGTTTATT
>PIJE02004874.1:10000-22437 GCA_002895965.2 Coryphaenoides rupestris | reverse complement strand
GTCTGTCCACCTAAGCAACTCACGATTGTTGTGGCAGACTGAAAACAGGTGGGACTCGAGGAGAAAATACTGCAAACAAGCCTTTTAAAAGCGAAACGCTGAAAGTACACAAGTATGTTGAGGACATGAATCCCACCCCCCACCAACCCTGAAGACTTTGTATGAATCCTGTACAGAGATGACACACAGATGCACCCTGACACACACACACACACACACACACACACACACACACACACACACACACACACAGCTAACATTATTGTTCCTGGTTGGATATTTTCATTCGCCGTGGCCCTGAGAAACCGGCTCCTTTCATTGGCTTCCCTCGACACTCCTCTCTCCTCCCTTCCTCTCCTCAGCACCCCTCGTTCCTCTCCTCTCCTCTCTCCCTCCTGTCTCTCGTCCCTCTCTCCCTCCTCTCTACCTTTCTCCTGTCCTCTCCTCTCCTCTCCTCACCTCTCCTCTCCTCTCCTCTCCTCTCCTCTCCTCTCTCATCTCCACTCTCTCATCACTCCAGTCTCTCTCCCCCCTCTCTCTCCCTCTCCACATTGTATGATTGTTACGTAACAGAATGAACAACAACGGAGTCACACGAATATCGCACACAGAGTTGGTCGACAATGGGAGGTTAGACCCAACAGAGTTTAGACTGCACTAGTATCGCAAATCAGACTTTAGATTAATCTAAAGTTTGACAGCAGAAGTTCAACTCCCCCCAGAAGTACTTCCAGTAGGACGCTAGATCAGATGTTCTTCTATAACATAGTAGGACTTCTGGATCAGAACTTCTGCTGTAGCATAGTAGGACTGTGAGATCAGAGGTCTTTTATCACACAGTAGGACTGCTGTATCGACAGTTCTGCGATAACAGAAGTTCTGCTATAACATAGTAGGACTGCTGGATCCAAAATTAGGGCCACACCATCTCAGCCTAAATCGGGTAATGGGATGCTTCTACAGTAGGCATGGGTTCGTCACCCACTAATAAGTAGGTGCCAGGGTGTCAAAAAGCTACTGGTTTCGACCCCCGATGTCGACATTCTACTGTAGGCACCCTTGATCTAAAATGCCCCCTAGCCCTGTCTGCTTATTGATTACATCTATCTGACTTATCTATCTATAAATAGCTTTGGATAAAAGTGTACGCTGAATCACTAAATAGCAGTGTTACAAATTAACATAAGAATTGCCTCAAGCGACTCATACCAGCCACTCTGCATTCCAGTCCAGTACTTTTAGTTTTGTTCCCTTTTTTTTCTTTTTTTTCAGAAACTTGCTTGCTCAGCAAAACAGATTTTTGTGAGTGTCTCTTCTCCAATATTGAGCTTATAGTTTTTGATTGTTCTGAGCCTCCACTTGTAAGTCGATTCGTATAAAAAACTGAAGGCCCTAAAAGCGCGACTCTGGGGACAGTGGTGCTTGGAGGAAGACACGGAACACTGAGCAGGTTTAGAACCTCCTGGAAGTTATGACTTCATCGAAGCGCCAAAGGAACATCTTGATGAGGTCATAACTTATATTCTGACTGAACCGCCCCCCCCCCCCCTCCATCCCCATCCATCCCCATCAGATGACAAATAGACTAGCAAAAAAATGTACATCAATCTTTCTATCATTCTTGAAGTCCGCAGGCAGGGTGAACAAAAACAGACACGGCCTGAACTCAATCATTATCCTATATCACAACTAAGAGCGCCACTGTCCTTTAATCGGCCGAACAATCTCCGTGAAATCGCCATGAGCCCCTGCTCCCGAACACACACTCTCATCAGAGGGACGCGAGCCCTGTCCTGATTGCCCATAACGAAACTCAGAACAGCCAAAGTGACCAATAGTCACCGTAAATCACTGTGTGTGTGTGTGATCCGATAGCGTAGCCGGGTTGTGGCATGTGAGCGATCACATCTAGATATTGCTCGGATAGTCTGCAAAGTTTAATGACGATTGCCAAGACTATCAGTGTTCCACAACACACACATCCACAGCAATTGGTGCCACCAAGTGTTCTGGGGGGGGGGGGGGGGGGGGGGGGGTGTCAGAAAGGGCCAGCAAACTGGGCGCTAATTGCCACGAGGTAAATGTCAGGTGCTTTTAGCTGACGTCACAAACGACGCAGGTGTGGAAAAAAAAAACCGACACAGAGAGAGAGGTGGAGGCCACGGAGACGCTGAGAGCTTCATTGAAACGCGTTACGAAACAGAAGCCCCTAATTACCCGCTTTATTTCCATGAGAAAGGTGGAGGCCACGGACGATACAGCGATGAAGAAAGAGCTTAATATTTGTTGATATAGGCGAAGCAGCGAGCACACACGGGTATATCAGGAAGCCAGAAACAAGAGCAAAGCAGAACGCCCCAGAAAGCAGGACTAAGTTAGCACGGACAGCAGGTACAGTAGCAGCAGACGTTCATAGTGTTTTACGCCCATTGAAGTGTATCCGAGGTAGCTGGCAGGAAAATAAACTCGCCCAAGCACAGCCAGTCTTTGCTTACAAAGGCTATCCCGCTTAATCCTCATTCTGTAAGTTTCGAGCCTGGCGCGAACCGTCAGTACCTTCGAAGCCTCCCCCTCCCTCCTCTCCCACCACGATGCCATTTACCTTGCTCTCTCACTCTCCCTCACCGTCTATCAAAGTGAGTATCTCCGAACGGCGGTTGACTGCGTCGTGTGCACAAATTACGTCCCAGAAATTCCCCATGGTGTGCCCTCAGTTATCTAAAAAGCAGCCCATGGCTGCAGTATACTGTCTGTCTTCAATAGTCTGTGGCGCTGTCTGCCTCGCCTCCTGGGGAGACCAACACTGTCCTTCCTGTCACGCACTTCCCTGGATACTGTGGGACCATCACTGTGCTTGCTTATCTACGGTAGCGCTTGTCCTCTCCTCTGCGCTGCCTCTCTTCGGCGTCTGCCTCGCTCTCTGCTCATCTCTGCGCTCCCTATTCCCTATAACTTTCACAATCGACCTATCATTCTCGTCTGCGAGACTGACCGTTCCATGCTCATTTATTTGGGGGTTCCATCTCCGGTGTCTTGTGTATCTGTACCCGCGGACTCCAAGCTGTTACAACCCAGTTACTGCAGCTGGCTGCATTCTTGATTGACCCTCTCACAGCGCTGGTTTCTCTTTGACCGCACACCTCCTTGCCTGCCTCTCGCTCGTCCTGCGTTCTCTTCCTTTTTCCCGTGTCTGCATGCTCCCTCACATTAGCCTGGTCTCGCTCTATCCCCGCTCTCGACCCTCCTCTCTCCGTCTCCCGTTCTCTATATCTGTCTGATCCCCTGCTTCTCCCCTCCTCGCACGTCCTGTCGTTCTACTCTATTTATCTTCTTCCTTCTCTCTCCCACCTCCTCTTAGTGCCTTCTTGCATATGCGCTGGCGAAGCACCATCTGCGTCGTCTTCCTATCACCCTCTTCCTCACACACCTCTCAGTCTGCACTGGCCTCTTCGGTGTCTGTCCCTCCTCCCTAGCTGGCTGGTGTTTCCTCCCCACTACTTGGGGACCCAAGTGAGCCACACAGGAACAGAATGCCCACACCCTATAAAATAACAACCTCCCTCTCTCCCTGAGCGGCCGAACCAAACACAGCGTCTGGCTCCAGCTAATGGCTACTTGGAGAGTCACTCAGTTATTTCTAAACCTGGCGAGGTTACGAGGAGGCTAAAACTCCCGCTGATGTGCTAAAAGAGTTGAAGAGTTACACAATAGTTCAGTTTAGTCCAGTGTAGTATTGTCTAATTTTACAATGACATTTCATTCCATGACTCATTTCTGTCCTCTCTCCTCTCTCTCCATCTCTTCTTCCTCCCTCTCTCTCCCTCCATCTCTCCCTCTCTCTCTCTCTATCCTCCCCCTCTCTCTCTCTTCCTCTCACTCTCTCCCTCCTCTCTCTCTCTCTCTCCCTCCCTCTCTCTCCCTCCCTCTCTCTCCCCCCTCTCTCTCTCCCTCTCTCTCTCTCCCTCTCTCTCTCTCTCTCTCTCTCTCTCTCTCTGTCCCTCTTCTCTCCTCCTCCCCCTCTCTGTCTGCCTCTATGTCTCTCCCCCCTCTCTCTCCCGCTCTCTGTCTGCCTCTATGTCTCTCCCCCCTCTCCCCCTCTCTGTCTGCCTCATGTCTCTCTCCCCTCTCTCTCTCCCCCTCTCTGTCTCTCTCTCCCCTCTCCTCAGGGTATGAATTCGTGGTTGCTCCCGCCCCCTCTCTCTCCTCGGTTAGGGTTGGGTTCCGAACCTTCTCCACTGTCTTGCTCTCCGTCTCATCTCTCCACCCCCTCCCTCCCTTCCGCTCCCACAGCAGCAGAAGGCCCACAGGATCGGAGCCTAAAAGATAACAGAACAAACACCCACGCTGTAATTGACATTCTAGATAGGGACCAATATATAATAACTAGGGTCATTTTTTTTTTTTTTTTTTTTGATTTTATCTTTTTTTTGTAGGAGCAGGCAGATACCTCGGTCGTAGTCCTGGTGGTCTGGGACGGCGGGGGCATCCTTGCCATCACATCAATATTGGAAAGAGTCGCATCTTCCAATTGTTGACCTCCGCTATAGTAATTGACCAACAAACATTTATAACACAGGTTGAAAATGGAATCGTGACCTGTTATTGTATGGTGCGGTCACATTGTGTGAATCGTTGAATCCAGTGACTCCACAATCACATCTCTTCAGGGAGGTTTGTGCCCTCGACCAGTAATGTGCAATTAATGGATCGTGGCAACACGAACAATAGGCTGGACAGAACAGGGCTCAATGAATGCCTCTATCATGTGCATCGGGAGGTTATTGGACTGACTTGCAGAGTTGCACGTGTGGGTAGGTCAGCTATGGCTGTGTTAGCTCTCTGAACTAGGTTATTGATGCTGGGATAGCACGGTTTATGGACCTGTGTGAGATCTGGTCAAGGCCTGCATTATACCCCTGTAGCACAGACAAGTGAACACACCTAGTAGATAGCTCAAATCTGCTAAGGAAATGAGAACACACACTGGGAGGAAAGGGGGGAAAGCAAAAGGAAAGAAGGACAATAACAGCGGCAAGCTATATTGAATACGTACTCCTTCTGTGCTTTAATAGTCGAGAAAATGGAGGCAGGTTAAATCGAAAACAAATCCTTAACAGGTCTATCTATGTTAATCTATCTCAGGCCTTGGGACAACAGGTGTTGGGCTGTCATTTATATACACACACACACTGACCACACACACACACACACACACACACACACACACACACACGACACAGACACACACACATCACACACACACACACACACACACACACTGAGGAAATAGATGAAATGACTACCACACACTAGTTTATCAAATACCGAATGGCTTGTGAAATTGAGTGATAAAACGATGGGGTGTAAAAACACAGAAACTAAAACACTCTACAGTCGCATTGACAATACGAGCTTTTTATCCAATGAAAAAAAGCGAAGTTTATTATTGGTAAATGTTATATGCAAATAAGTATTATTAGGCAACTCGACATCCATTAGTAATACATGTTTATATCTTAGGCGTCTGATTTAGCTAGAATTCGACCCTTATCTTATTTCGGTAGTGCCTTGAGATGAGAAACCGTCAGAACATAGCGCTCTAATATTATATTGAGAGATGGACCAAGACCTTTTTATTTTATTGGCGGTGCCCCGGCTTTTCGTCGATCCAAATTAAACCAGTGTACGCATCATTCTCCTAGTCCCCAAAGCGCTTCCGAAATCAAAAACACTTATTCATTCTTCAACAAATGCTGTGACACGTGGTGTTGTTCAGTGGGGCTGAGGGGGGCCGTATAAGGACAACAGCAGATAAAAGACGCGCATTTACGTACAACACACACACACACACACACACACACACACACACGCTCAAGCACACACGCACACACACGCTCAGCAAAATCGAAAAATATCAAATAAAACATGGATAAATGTGGGGTCACAAAATATTATAGGGCGGCACTACACACGACGGCGCGTGGATAGGACCAGCCTAAATGCAAACAACATCAAAGCCGGTACAAACTAGAGTCTTTTCTAGAACGGAACGCGCAGCACGAAGGTGAACTCTCCTCAACGAGCATCTAAAGACCGGATTATTGATATGGGGAGGGAAATGGGAGTACCAGAAGTAGTCCACCGGCGAACTCTGCTCGCACTCTGCGACCAGGCCTGCGGGTGGAGCGACGTTGGTGACACAGACCCCAGCAGACGGTGTGTGTGCGTGTGTGTGTGTGTGTGTGTGTGTGTGTGTGTGTGTGTTCGTGTGTCTATGTGTGTGTGTGTGTGTTCAGGTGTCGCCAGGCAAGCGACAAACTATACACAAATATTTATAACCGACGCCTGTTGAGTTTAATGTTCAGACGCGTTCCACCTCGCTGACAATCTTATGTGCACTCTTCAGTGATTTATTTGGTCATTTATTAACCGATGTATCGATTGTTTTCTCAGTGCGTAATGCGTCTCCGCGTGGGAACAAAAATACATTTAATCACAGCGCCAACACTATTGTGGTGTATCAGCGTATATATGCTGAGGGTGGTGTGTGGTTGTGCCGTAGTGGTCCGGTGCGTTGATGGTGTTGTTGTGTGTGTCGCTGTTGAGAATAAACTTAGATCAAATCAGAACACCAAGAGAGCGCTGCTGTGGGAAGAAAGATGATGCTGTGATACATGTAAACTAAAAATAAAAACCGCCTTTCAGCGAAATGTAATTGAATTCATCGGCTTTTGGTAAAGAAATCTCGGAATGATAAGGAATGTTCTCCGGATCGCCTCAATCACAGCACCTGCCATTCATTTAATAACACGCCTCAGTCCTGCTGTCTGCTGCGGCAAGTCATTCACTTTAAACACACATCTGTCCTCTCATTCATTCATTCATTCTTTCATTCATTCATTCATCCACTGAATCCTGCATTCATTCACGGGTGAATTATCCACTTTTTCCTCACCCATCTATCCATCCACCCATCACCCATTCATTCAAGCATCCATGTATCCATGAATGCATCAATTCAGTCATTCAATCATTCATCATCATCTGTCCATTTAAAGGGGACTATTATGCCACCAGGTGTGTGAGTGTGATTAGCCATTGCAAGCGTTTCACAATTGCCATGTGACTACCGTCTAGTGACATCACAAGTGGGAATGTCCACCTAGATGTATGCTGACTAGATCAGTCTACCAGCCTGCCCAGTGGACTGTACTGTACCACCGGGTGAAGTGATCTAGTCTAGGTGGATGTCTAGGTGGACGTTCCCACTTGTGATGTCACTCGATGTTAGTCACGTGGCAATTGCGAAACGGCTCGCAATGGCTAATCACACTCACGCTCACCTTTCATGAATGAATGCATCCGACCTTTCCTTCACTCATTCACTCATTCCATGAATTGATTGATGAGTGATTCATCCATCCACCTGTGCATTGATACAACCTTCCATCCGAGTGTTCTCACTGAGTACTTGTTACACTGAGTACTGTTACACTGAGTACTGTTACACTGAGTACTTCTACTGTTACACTGAGTACTTCTACACTGAGTACTGTTACACTGAGTACTTTTACACTGAGTACTGTTACACTGAGTACTGTTACACTGAGTACTGTTACACTGAGTACTTTACACTGAGTACTTCTACACTGAGTAACTTGTTACCACTCAGTACTGTTAACACGTACTGTTACACTCAGTACTGTACACTGAGTACTACTACACTGCGATACTACTAACACCTGAGTAACTGTTACACTGAGTACTGTTACACCGAGTACTTCTACACTGAGTACTACTACACCGAGTACTTCTACACTGAGTACTACTACACTGAGTACTGTTACACCGAGTACTTCTACACTGAGTACTGTTACACTGAGTACTTCTTACACTGAGTACTTCTACACTGAGTACTACTACACTGAGTACTGTTACACTGAGTACTGTTACACTGAGTACTGTTACACTGAGTACTGTTACACTGAGTACTTCTACACTGAGTACTGTTACACTGAGTACTTCTACACTGAGTACTGTTACACTGAGTACTGTTACACCGAGTAGTTACACTGAGTACTGTTACACTGAGTACTTCTACACTGAGTACTGTTACACTGAGTACTTCTACACTGAGTACTGTTACACTGAGTACTGTTACACTGAGTACTGTTACACTGAGTACTGTTACACTGAGTACTTCTACACTGAGTACTGTTACACTGAGTACTTCTACACTGAGTACTTCTACACTGAGTACTGTTACACTGAGTACTGTTACACTGAGTACTGTTACACTGAGTACTGTTACACTGAGTACTTCTACACTGAGTACTGTTACACCGAGTACTTCTACACTGAGTACTGTTACACTGAGTACTTCTACACTGAGTACTCTTACACTGAGTACTACTACACTGAGTACTTCTACACAGAGTACTGTTACACTGAGTACTGTTACACTGAGTACTGTTACACTGAGTACTTTTACACTGAGTACTGTTACACTGAGTACTTCTACACTGAGTACTTTTACACTGAGTACTTTTACACTGAGTACTGTTACACTGAGTAGTTCTACACTGAGTACTTTTACACTGAGTACTGTTACACTGAGTACTTCTACACTGAGTACTGTTACACTGAGTACTGTTACACTGAGTACTTCTACACTGAGTACTGTTACACTGAGTACTGTTACACTGAGTACTTCTACACTGAGTACTGTTACACTGAGTACTGTTACACTGAGTACTTCTACACTGAGTACTGTTACACTGAGTACTGTTACACTGAGTACTTCTACACTGAGTACTGTTACACTGAGTCTGCGTGATGATGTATATTAATGTCATCCCTCCCCCTGCGTGTGTAAACTGTATTCATGAGGACGCATGTGAGATGGTTCTAACGTGATTTATCATCCTCTCCTCCTCTCTCTCTCTCTCTCTCCTCTCTTCTCTCTCTCTCCATCCATCCATCCATCCGTCTCTCTCTCTCCAGTCCCATAGAGTCCTGTCAGAACTTCTACAAAGACTTCACGTTGCAGATCGACATGGCCTTCAACGTCTTCTTCCTCCTCTACTTTGGTTTGCGGGTACGTCACATCGTGCAGTACGCACTTACACACTCGCTCAATAGTACACGCACACACACACCACACAGACGCACACATAAACACACACACACACACACACACACACACACACAAACGCACACGTGTTTGGTGTGCAAACTGATTTGCAAATGAGACATTTTATATATAACACCAATAAATAAGATAAGAAAACTATTATTCATCTATTATTAATAATAAAAAAAACTATGATTATTATTAATCCCAAAGGAACTTCTTGTGCTAGAGGCTGCTCAAAAATAACAACATTAGAATAAAAACAATAGAATATCATGTCAATGTCATGAATAGAATAGAATATATTAGGGCTGTCAAAGTTAAGCGTAACGCGTTAACTTTGACGCCATTAACGCAATTACGTAGTTTGACCTTTTGATTCGTTTATCACCGAAGTACTTCAAGCAAGAGGACGTGTTGTTGTTTAGGACATTGGTGGACATCACAGATATTGCGCCAAGGATGCGCAGCAAGTCAGCGTCTATGGGGGGGGGGTCCGTTAATTCGGCCTGATGGGGGGGGTCCGTTAATTTTTTTATTGTAATAAAAAATACATTTGGATGCTGCTTATATTTTCCATTCATATGACTACAACACAATACACTGCTTTTCACTTGAAAAATCATTCAAGTTTGAGCCAATAAAAAACTTGGGATTAATCACGATTAATAATTGTAATCGTTTGACAGCCCTAATATATATATATATTTATATATCATATAAATGTCATGTTATATCCATATAGCGCAACCTAGCATAGTGCTAACCTAGAATTTCGATAACCTGGCATTGCGCTACCCTAGCATTGCGCTAACCTAGCATTGCGCTAACCTAGCATAGCGCTAACCTGACACTTGTGCTGTCCTCTCTGTCCTCCAGTTCATCGCGGCCAACGACAAGCTTGTTCCAACCAGAACCACAGCTTGTCGTTGGCCGCGATGAACTGGAGGACAGAGAGGACAGCACAAGTGTCAGGTTAGCGCTATGCTAGGTTAGCGCAATGCTAGGTAGCGCAATGCCAGGTTATCGAAATTCTAGGTTAGCACTATGCTAGGTTTGCGCTATATGGATATAACATGACATTTATATGATATATAAATATATATATATAGGGCTGTCAAACGATTAAAATTATTAATCGCGATTAATCCCAAGTTTTTTATTGGCTCAAACTTGAATGATTTTTCCAAGTGAAAAGCAGTGTATTGTGTTGTAGCCATATGAATGGAAAATATAAGCAGCATCCAAATGTATTTTTTATTACAAAAAAAAATCCAATATAAAACCAAAAATATTTGTAGCCACTGCCAGGGCAATAACATTTTCATAGTCTAGTTAATTCGGGGGGTGCTCCGAATTAACGGAGCACCCCCCCATCAGAACCGCGAATTAACGGACCCCCCCCCCCAGAGACGCTGACTCGGAGCCCGTCGCGCGCCTCACGGTAGCGTCATTGCGCATCCTTGGCGCATCTGTGATGTCCACCAATGTCCTAAACAACAACACGTCCTTGCTTGAAGTACTTCGGTGATAAACAAATCAAAAGGTCAAACTACGTAATTGCGTTAATGGCGTCAAAAAAAGCGTTACGCTTAACTTTGACAGCCCTAATATATTCTATTCTATTCATGACATTGACGTGATATTCTATTGTTTTTATTCTAATGTTGTTATTTTTGAGCAGCCTCTGGCACAAGAAGTTCCTTTGGGATTAATAATAATAATAGTTTTTTATTATTAATAATAGATGAATAATAGTTTTATCTTATCTTATTTATTGGTGTTATATATAAAATGTCTCATTTGCAAATCAGTTTGACATAAATGGACAGGAGTGTGTGTGTGTGTGTGTGTGTGTGTGTGTGTGTGTGTATGTGTGTGTCTGTGTGTGCACGTGTGTGTGCGTGTACTATTGAGTGAGTGTGTAAGTGCGTACTGCACGATGTGACGTACCCGCAAACCAAAGTAGAGGAGGAAGAAGACGTTGAAGGCCATGTCGATCTGCAACGTGAAGTCTTTGTAGAAGTTCTGACAGACTCTATGGAGAGAGAGAGAGAGACAGAGAGAGAGAGAGAGAGGAGAGAGAGAGAGAGAGAGAGAGAGAGAGAGAGAGAGAGAGGAGGAGAGGATGATAAATCACGTTAGAACCATCTCACATGCGTCCTCATGAATACAGTTTACACACGCAGGGGGAGGGATGACATTAATATACATCATCACGCAGACGTGTTCACGTCCACTAAAACCTGACAGAGCGAGGCCGGGCCCGCTTCGCTAGTGCCGGCCTCCATCATCGGTCATGTGATCCATCAGCGGTCACGTGATCCGTCTCGCCGTTTTGCCTTGTGATGATCAAACCATTACCATCGCGGCATCGGACGGCACACAACAAAGCGATCACGGCCGCCGCCAACGCCGCCATCCCTCACACACACACACACACACACACACACACACACACACTCACACACACACGCCGCTGGAGGGGGGAGGAGCAGAGAGAGTCTCCCGCCGGGAACACCTCATGAATATTAACGAGGTTAGCATGCTGCGGCTACATCATGCTACCTCTGGGAATACTCGGGAAGAGCTGCATGGGGAAAATAGACTCTAGAGTCTGGAGCCGCTTTAGAAGAGTCAACAACACTCACACGTCGCTTAATGCCCCGAATCAAACACACACACACACATGCATGCACGCGCACACACACACACACACACGCCAATGCACTGCACACACACACACAAGCACACACACAAACAGTGATCCATCAAGTGTTTACGTTGTAAGTCATTGAATTGATTTGATCGACGACCGACCGTGACAGCAGATGTTTAAATGTACGTTAAGTGAATGAACTGACGGATGGAAGGCTGTATCAATGCACAGGTGGATGGATGAATCACTCATCAATCAATTCATGGAATGAGTGAATGAGTGAAGGAAAGGTCGGATGCATTCATTCATGAAAGGTGAGCGTGAGTGTGATTAGCCATTGCGAGCCGTTTCGCAATTGCCACGTGACTAACATCGAGTGACATCACAAGTGGGAACGTCCACCTAGACATCCACCTAGACTAGATCACTTCACCCGGTGGTACAGTACAGTCCACTGGGTAGGCTGGTAGACTGATCTAGTCAGCATACATCTAGGTGGACATTCCCACTTGTGATGTCACTAGACGGTAGTCACATGGCAATTGTGAAACGGCTTGCGATGGCTGATCACACTCACACACCTGGTGGCATAATAATATGTCCCCTTTAAATGGACAGATGATGATGAATGATTGAATGACTGAA
>PIJE02004874.1:0-5000 GCA_002895965.2 Coryphaenoides rupestris | reverse complement strand
CTCTGTCTCTCCATCTCTCCCCCTATTGCTCCCTCTCACATTCTCTTTTTTTTTTTGGTGGTGCTATGTTGCTGCTATGGCCGTCCTCTCCTTTGCTCTGCTCATTAAAATCCCCCCCAACCCAAAACACAACATGCTCTCAGCGTCAGGGCATGGGTTGGTGAGAGCTGTGACTAAACACCAGGTGTTGCTGTACGATGAGAAGAGGGAGATCACCATGTGACTGTAGCTCTGATGCTGCTATTTCTCTGCATTTTAAAATGCTAAACTTCCACAAAAATCACCATCTGGAGGGTTGGGTAGTTGATTGCAGGCAGGGAGAGAATGTCCTATTTATTTATGTTTATTTATTTGATTTAAATTTGATCACGCTTTTATCCAAACCGACTCAGGTAGATTGTAAAAGTTACATTGGAATTATTAATTCACTTTTACAACACAAGTTGAATCCCATTAGTTGTAATAATTATGAGACAAACCTCTCTCCATACATTAAAGGTCCCCTATTATACCACCAGGTGTGACCATGATTAGCCATTGCAAGCCGTTTCACAATTGCCATGTGACGACCGTCTAGTGACATCACAAGTGGGAATGTCCACCTAGATTTATGCTGACTAGATCAGTTTACGTGTCGGTACAGTCCACTGGGTAGGCTGGTATACTGATCTAGTAATCATAGAGCTAGGTGGACATTCCCACTTGTGATGTCACTAGAGGGTAGTCACATGGCAATTGTGAAACTGAAACTCCAGTGGCTAATCACACTCACACCTGGTGGCATAATATTTCCCCTTTAAGGAGTATGTAGGGGTCAGGGGGCATGTTGCTCGAGGAAGCCTCCAGGTTAGACTGTGGACACTGGGGGATCGAACCCACAACCTTTAGTCTGACCACTCTTTCTCTGTCCCCCTGCATTCAGGCACCGAGTGCCCGGCTCCCAGCTGCTCACACCCCTTGAGCAAGACGGCGGGGAGGGGGAGGAGTCCTGCCCACTGCTGCCCGTGGTTGAGGAGGGCAGGGCTACGCTGTGGTGCCAGGTACACTCATAAACACGCACATGCACACACACACACACTCGCCCACATTCGCGCATACACACACACACACATACACACACACACTTTCATACACACGCAAACACTCGCACACACACATGCAGACACACAAAAATACACAACATACACATACATACAAATAACATACCACGCATACACACACACACACACACACACACTGCTAAATGATAATATCGATATGTACTTTAGCTGGAGGACCCTCTGGTCGGCCGTACCATCCTTTACCACATGGTGGCGCTGTACGACTACGCAAGCCAGGGGGCCGAGGACCTGGAGTTCAGCGAGGGAGAGACCATAGACATCCTGGGAGAAGGTGAGGAGACAGCGACACCCACCCCGCCACCACCGCCACCGCCTGATTGGCTCGTGGTGAAAATTGTCTCTCTCTCTATTTAACTTCTGTCAGTCTCCCGCTCTCTTTTTCTTTCTTCCACTCCCCTCCCCCTCTCTCTCTGTTCCTCTCTCTTGAATTATGTTCTGTCAATCTGGCTCTCTCTCTCTCTGTCTCTCTGTCTCTCTCTCCATGTATATGTATGTTAAACAGTCATGATGGAGTGATTATCAGGTGATTAAGTGTCAGCCATTGGCTCAATGAAGGTGAAATTAATTAACTCTGCTGCCAAACGCTGCACATCTGTTTATATTAGAGAGGCCATATCTTCAAAATGAATGATTGTTTGACTGTTTGCGGCGGTTAACATTATTTGCCAGTTAAACATTATTTTTGCTCTCTCGCTACCTCTCTACTATATCTCTCTCTCTCTCTCTCTAGTTAATGAAGAGTGGTTGGAGGGACACTGTGGTGGAAACATCGGTATCTTCCCTCGATGTTTCGTCTACGGTGAAAACACAGTGGATGAACAGTCCGCCCTCTGAGAACCAGGCTACAAGCGGTCTGCCTCAACTCCACCACACCCTAACCAGACTAGAAGACCACACTACAACTACAACTACAAACAGAACCAAATCTATTGCAGTGGATTGATATCTATAACTATCTATACAGTATATATATATCTATCTAACTATACAGAACTATGCAGTTAGTAGTCTATTCTGATGTTATTACTATAATGTGCTGCTGACTAAACACATATAAACGGTTGTGAAGTACCACTTTCTGATACTAATCAAGTCAGTTAATTTGGTGAATTTCTCTCAGGGATTAATGGGGTTTGGTCATTTGATTGTGTCTCATCTTATCATAAAATCAACATCAATCATCTGAAGAGATTCTTGTTACCTGTAAATGTAATTGTAATTTCGGTCTCCAGTTTTGTCCATTCGGTAAAGCAAACCTGCGGCTGCCGGTGATAACATGTTTGTTGCTTGTTGTTTGAAAGTTGATGGACAGGGACAGAGCGTGTCAATGAACATCAGTCAAAAGTACAAGATGTAAACATGCTGAAGTTTAGCAACAACAAAAAAGCAAATGTACATTCATAGTCCGCAGGCAGGTAATAAAAACAGACACATAAGAGATCAAGCCAACTTCCTAATGCACCCTTTCCACAAATTCAGCGGGCCTGTCAAAACTCAGACACCAGAAGTGACCCCCGTTCACTGTGTGTGTGTGCGTGCGTGCGTGTGTGTGTGCGTGCATGCGTGCAGGCTATCATCTTCATCATCATTGTCACCAAGTGTTCTGGGGGGTGTTGGGGGAGGAGGGGGGGGGTGTCAGAAAGGGCCAGCAAACTGGGCGCTAATTGCCACGAGGTAAATGTCAGGTGCTTTTAGCTGACGTCACAAACGACGCAGGTGTGGAAAAAAAAAACCGACACAGAGAGAGAGGTGGAGGCCACGGAGACGCTGAGAGCTTCATTGAAACGCGTTACGAAACAGAAGCCCCTAATTACCCGCTTTATTTCCATGAGTCGGAAAATAACCGCCCACCTCTTCCACTCTCCGCACTGGCGAGCAGCCCAAGTGAATGTTACGTCATGGTATAAAGTAGGCCTTATATACTGTATAGCGTATTGAGTATTGTATCCATGCACATTATGTAATGCCCTATACGGATCCAAAAAAAATGTTGTTGTGTAAGGACTTGTGACCCCTGTACACATTATGTACATTTAGTTATACAAGATGCTTTCATCCCCAGCGCCTGACCAATGAGGCTGCGAACAATAAACACACACCATAGCTACGTAACCTAGTGCTGCGTGACCTAGTTACACAACACAACAACAACAACAACCAGAGAGTGCAGAGTAGCCATATAGGAATCAGACTCCAGGTAGAGAGAGTACCTGGTCCAGGCTGTCAGAGTTGGGCAGGTAGAGGGGCGTGTCTCTGCTGGCCTGCTTCGCCAGGACAGTGCTGGAGTACGGCGGGGGCGGAGTCACTAAGGCCATGGAGAAACCACAGGAGTTCTTTAAATTCGTTAGAATTCTTATATTGTTTTTGAGTGAAAGTTCATACATTTGACCTGTTTACTATTGCGACTGCTACAAATGTTTTACTTGCTGTTACCGAATAACAAAAAGATAACAAAAAGAAAAAAAAGTACATACACATGTTTTCATAAATAGAAGAAAAAAAACACAAACTGCAATGGAACTCTTTAATCCCAAGTCATTCTGGCTTCAAACAGTGTTTCTGCTACCTGACGCAGAATCCCACTGCCAGCCCCAAGCAGAGGCCTGTTCCCTGGGTGTGCAGCTACACAGGAGCCCCTCAAGCTACTGAGAATGTGACCAAAGCTGCCAGCGGTAGCAAGGTGGTAGGAGGGTTTCCATGGGGAGAGAGAGAGGGGGTAGAATGCCTGCACCTTACCTGGGGTGGGAGCAGCGGTGCTGGGCTGGGAGTGTGGGCGAGTGGGCGGTTTGACGGCCGGGGGTAGGGGGATCCCACTGGGAGCTCTCTGGAAGGACAGAGAATGAAAGAGAGAGAGAGAGACAGGCAGACACAGAGAGAGAGAGAGAGAGAGAGAGAGGATGGAGAAAACGATAAACAAAGAGCTCTCTTTTCTTGGAGCGATGAAACCATGGCAACTCTGGGATGGTGTCAGTTTGAAAGGCTGTGTAACCACAGGTAAAAATGAACTAGATTTTTCTTTCCTTTCTACCTCTCTCTTAATTACTGTCGAAATGATTCCTTTAGACTTAAAGAGAAAGATCAAAACATGATGTTGATATTCATTTAAAGAGGGTTATTTCAAATTCCTGCTTTTGGTGGCGGGCTGGAAGTTGCACCCGTTCGGTCGAATCACTCAAATACATGTTTTGGGGTTCTTACATCTTCCTTCTTGGCTCTGGTTTTCTTCGGGTCGATGGGGTCAAGCAGGGTCATGGGCAGGAGACCCCTCTGAAACAGACGGGGTGTAGAGAAGTCATCAGATGTTGAGGGTTTGCTTATGGGGCTCGCGGCTAAAGCATTAGTTCTCCATCACTTTCCAGTTAGTGGAGGTAGCGCTAATTACAAACTAATCTAACTCCTCTCTCCCTGAATATAGAATCTTAACAAATCAAATCCAACATAAAACACAGTTTACTGTGCATTATGTTCTACTGACTAAGTCAGTGTTGTGATTGGTCAGTTCCGCCGCACTCACCTGTCCGTCATAAATGACGGTTGCCATGCCATCTTTGTCGACCTCGTCGAAGAGGAAGACGGTGGCTCCACCGGGAATGGTCAGCTGACCCGGCCCGCGGCCCATATAAGGAACACGGATGCGCATGTAGCGAGTGCTGCTAGCAGGAAATAACACACACAGTTATTATTCTCCATTTAAATCAGTCTATTTCTCTAGGTCACGGAAGGGTGTGTACACTGTGTGTGTCTCATCTTTACTTCCTCGTGAAACAGGAAGTGTAAAACACCATGCATCACAGCCACTAAGCACCACACACACACACACACACACACACACACACACACACACACACACACACACACACACACACACACACACACACA
>PIJE02004872.1:20000-22446 GCA_002895965.2 Coryphaenoides rupestris | reverse complement strand
TTTTCTTATGTGCTGTCCCACTCTCTCTCACACACACACACACACACACACACACACACACACACACACACACACACACACACACACACACACACACACTACATGGGTGACCCCCCCCCATAGTAATCATAACAGAATGTCTCTGATAACATCAGTCCAACACACACACAAAACCTTCTCTCTCTCTCTCTCTCTCTCTCTCTCTCTCTCTCTCTCTCTCTCTCTCTCTCTCTCTCTCTCTCTCACTCTCCCTCCCTCCCGCTTTCATTTTATCTCTCCCTCACACACACACACACACACACACACACACACACACACACACACACACACACACACACACACACACACACACACACACACACACACACACACACACACACACACCTGATCCCCCTGGCTCTGGTTCCATTATGTGTCCTGCGTCCATGAGGATGAGCACTGAGACTCTGGTCTCGAGACTCTGTGATCTGTTGAGCCTCCTTCCCAGCACCAGGGAAGCTTTTAGCCGGCCCCTGGGAAGCCTCTAGGAGGCCCCATGGGAAGCGCCTACTGGCAGGCCCCTGGGAGGCCCCTACTGGGAGGCTCCCGGGAGGACCCTGGGCGACCCGGCCCCATAACTCAAGAGCCATGGGGTGACTGTTTGTTGTATTTGAGTGGTATCGTAGCATCGTGAGACTGGGATATTGCCTTATCCGGCTCCCCCGGCATTCTGTCGTGTTGTTGTAATTAGATCAGCGAGAACGAGAACATCCTGGAAACATGCGCTTTCATAATGTTCAGATTGTGTTCCAGATTACGTTTTGGTTTATTTTTGCAGGGCGACGGACGGCACAACATCAATCCACACTTTAGTTCCCGCTTCGACGTAGACGTGTCAGAGTTAGCCAAGAGGCTAATTTGCGACCGAAGTCCCCGGGCTGGTCAACAATGACAATAATTACTGGACAAAATAAACCACAAAGAATGAATCACAGTATGACTTGTTGTATATTACTGTAAGCGTAAAGGGATAAAGGCTGGTGGGGGGGGGATTTGGTGTTGTTTTTGGTACCAGATCGCAAATACGTTATTATATTTATTGATGGGTATCGCGCCGTGTCGCGAGATGTTACGAACCGCAGCTCGATCCGTTTTCAAGCGCCGCTTTTGAGGCGTATCTATCGTCATCGTGTTACATTCCCTATGATCATCCTGGCGGTGGGTTTCCTAGAAGGCCCTTCCATGTCGCTCGCCGCTGGGGGAGGGAGGGAGGGAGGGCGGGCGGGCGGGCGGGGGGGGTCCCTCTCACTCAGGTGACACACACACACACACACACACACACACTACACACCACACACACACACGTGTCAAACCGTTTGAAGGCCTTCTCCCTCCGTCGCCGCTGAACTACGCTTGGCCGGGTGCTGCTGCTGCCGCCTCTGTGGCGACGGCATGCTGGTCTTTGTAGGTCTTCGGGGAAGCCTCTTATCGTCGCCCCGCGGAGGCGTGGCGGTTATCGAACGACCTTGAGTCGCGGTGACGCTATTTCGGTGGACCTGGTTGTTAGGGGCGGAGGGAGAAAAGCGGGATTCTTATTTTCGATGATTGTGAATCGATTTAAAAAATTTAAAGCGTTTTATTCATTTATTTTCCTTTTGTCTTCGGTTTGCCTTTATGTGTTGTATGTGTAGTAGAAAAACTAGATGTTATACACACGTTGCTCTGCTTTTATGCCATGATTTGCCACACTGCCTTTCTTAGCGCACAGTGGACTGGTGTCCCTATGTACTGAATCGAAAATCGATTTTGAATCGCGCTGTGACCTCAAGAATCAAAATCCAATGGAAATCCAACTGAAAGCTCATGAAAATACAATTGAATTGTGAGATACCGATGGATTCACAGCCCGATCTGGGTGTACTCTGAGTGAATTCTGTCTGTCTATCTCTATCTATCTATCTATCTATCTGTCTGTCTGTCTCTATCTATCTCTCTATCTGTCTGTCTCTATCTGTCTGTCTCTATCTATCTCTCTATCTGTCTGTCTCTATCTGTCTGTCTCTATCTGTCTGTCTCTATCTATCTCTGTCTGTCTGTCTCTATCTATCTCTGTCTGTCTGTCTGTCTCTATCTATCTATCTATCTATCTATCTATCTATCTATCTATCTATCTATCTGTCTGTCTGTCTGTCTGTCTGTCTGTCTATCTATCTATCTATCTATCTCTGTCTGTCTGTCTGTCTCTATCTATCTATCTATCTATCTATCTATCTATCTATCTATCTATCTATCTGTCTGTCTGTCTGTCTGTCTGTCTGTCTGTCTGTCTGTCTGTCTATCTATCTCTCTATCTGTCTGTCTCTATCTATCTCTGTCTGTCTGTCTGTCTGTGTTTGTGTCTACCTCCATGATTTTCTGGCCGTGCATGATTCTATAAAAAAAAAGTATTGCTGTGACTGAAATGAAC
>PIJE02004872.1:12500-15000 GCA_002895965.2 Coryphaenoides rupestris | reverse complement strand
CTCCTTCTCTCCCCTCTCTCCTCCTTCCCCTCCTCTCTCCTCCTCCTCCTCTCCTCCTTCCTCCTCTCCTCTTCTCTCCTCTCTCCTCCCCTCTTTCCTCTCCTCTCTCTCTCCTTCCTTCCTCTCTCCCTCCTTCCTCTCCTCTCCTCTCTCTCCCTCTCCTCCTCCTCTCGTCCTCTCCTCTCCTCTCTCCTCTCTCTCCTCTCCTGTCTCTCCTCTCTCCCCTCTCCTCTCCTCTCTCCCCCTCTCCTCCTTCTCCTCTCTCCTCTCCCTCCCTCCTCCTCCTCCTTCTTCCCCTCCTCTCTCTCTTCCTCCTCTCTCCTCTCCCTTCTCTCCTTCCTCCTCTCCTCTCCTCTCTCCTCTCCTTTCCTCTCTCCTCTCTCCTCCCCGGGCAGGCGTGGGACACGGAGCTGGAGCGGTCGGCGGAGGAGTGGGCGGAGACCTGCCTGTGGGAGCACGGTCCTGCCGGCCTGCTGCCCCAGATCGGCCAGAACCTGGGAGCCCACTGGGGAAGGTAGGAGCTGCAAACGCCTTTTTTTTGTGAACTTATTCTGTTTTTTTTTTTTTTTTTTTTGTTGTGTGATTATTTTTTTTTTTTGACTTACAGGCGCTTAAGGTGCACGCAGGCACGCCGTCCCTATGGCTGCTACATCGTGAAAGTGAATAACCTTGCTTTCGTACGTTATGCTGTCTCCCGTCTCCCCCGTCTCCCCCGTCTCCCCCCCCCCACCCCCCGCTAGATATCAGCCTCCCACCTTCCACGTGCAGGCGTGGTATGACGAGGTGAAGGACTTCTCGTTCCCCTACCCGCAGGAGTGCAACCCCTACTGCCCCTTCAGGTGCTCTGGCCCAGTTTGTACGCACTACACACAGGTAAGGAGTAACTGCTAGGCCTCGCGGAATGTAATGGAAAATTACATACATAAGTATAGTCACGTATTATGAATGCATATAAGTTTCACTTCACTACAAACCATCTGCTTTCAAGGACACATTAATGTGTTGCCATGAAGTGATCGCACCGTGCCCTGATAGTAGAAGGAAACATTGAAGTCTCTATGGCCCAAGTCTCTATGCCCCTTTGTCTTGTTGACACCTGGTTGATGTTGTGGGAACGGTCCGAGAGAGAGAGAGAGCTTTTTCATTTGGCCTTGTAGATTATCTTGTACAGCCTGCCATGTTTGGGTGGGGAAATGACTATAAGACTCACAAACAGTTTTTTTTCTTTGGCTACTTCGCTCTCAGACTCCACTGTTAGTGTGTCTGTCAGAGAATAACCCATCAGCGCTGATTGTATGTATTTGACACTTAATAAATGTTTGTCTATTATACTGGTCTAAAATCCACTGGTGACAGAGTTGTTTTTATTAGTTAACAGATTTCCACCACACGGAACGTACCATTTTATCACTACAGGATGGGGGGGGGGCGGAATCAGAAGCAGAATCAGAAGCAGAATCAGAAGCAGAATCAGAAATCAGAATGAGCTTTTTTGCCTTAGTTTCTACAAACAAGGAATTTGCTTTTGTGAAATTGGTGCACAACACTGAACATTAAACAGAGAGTAACGAAATATAAAAATGCAAAAAAATTCTAACAATTCTAAAAATAAATAGATAAATACGTATAAAAATATATCAAATATATAAAGAAATAAGCAATAAAAAGGTGCAATTTAAAGAAAACATGTGCGTTAATGACAGAACAGAACTCACTGTGTTGCTGCGTCGTTAAATTCCACCTGGCCTTCTTTGCAGGCTTCAGGTAGAGATAATTCATGATGATAATAATGATGATTCTGATTATTTACTATTCTCAGCTGGTGTGGGCCACCAGCAGTCGTATCGGCTGTGCCATCAACATGTGCTACAACATGAACGTGTGGGGACAGATCTGGGCCAAGGCCGTCTACCTCGTCTGCAACTATTCGCCAAAGTAAGCACGTTTACGACCACGATGAAGACAAAAAGGACAAAGCCCAACATCGCTATGTGTGTTGACTGTGTTGTTTTGTTTTCGTCGTTAACCTTCAGTTTATTTTTCGGTAAAAAAAACCTAAATATAATCGTAAAAACCTGAGAAGTTTGTCGAATGAGGGGGGAATGTAAAGCTTTCCTTAAATAAAGGAAAAAGGGATTCTATTCTATTCTATTCGATAGCAGCAGTAGCTCAGGAGGGAGAAGGGTTGTCTGGCAACGAGAAGGTTGCTGGTTCAATGGATTGAGGTTAAGGTGTCCCAGAGCAAGGCACCGCTCACGAAGAGCTGTATGTTGCCTTGCTCTGGGACACCTTAACACTCGTCGGCGTAAGAATGTGTGTATGAATATGAACGGGTGAATGTGAGGCCAATATTGCAAATTGCTTTGGATAGAAACGCGATAAAAAAAATGCAATCCATCGACCATTCATCGTAAAAAACTGTGTTCTTGTGTGTGTTGAATGCATTGTCCCGTCCAATAAGCTGACCTCTGTGTACAGGGGCAACTGGTGGGGCCACGCC
>PIJE02004872.1:0-5000 GCA_002895965.2 Coryphaenoides rupestris | reverse complement strand
CATACATACATACATACATACATACATACATACATACATACATACATACATACACACATACACATACATACATACATACATACATACATACATACATACATACATACATACATACATACATACATACATACATACATACATACATACATACATACATCCATCCATCCATCCATCCATCCATCCATCCATCCATCCATACATACATACATACATACACACATACACACATACATACACACACACTACATCATACATACATCACATACATACAATACATACAATACATTACATACAGACAATTACGCTCGTTTCCGCTTACCACTGGCTCCACTTTTCTAGTCTAGTAATGAAAATTAACTCATGAGTAGAATAAAGATGGTACTTATTAAATTCCAGGCCGGAAATGAAGGGATATGAGGGGACATCTGTTATAAATGGATGGTACGATCCAATTTTGCACCCCACCCCCCACCCCCCCCCAGTCGCTAATGAGTTGGAGGATGCCGATGCAGTATATGAGTGGTGCATATAGTATATGTATATACAGTACACAAGTCCCCTCATGTTATCACAGTAAAATGTACATGAGCATTTGATCAACTTCGTCACGTTGATCAGTCCAAGTGTAAGAAGCGAAGATTTTATAGATTTGATGATGGGTTGTTGTTAATCTACGGACATATCCAACTTACCAGATATTAGTATTCAAAGCTCATTAAGGCACACATAACACAAAACAGTATCTCAGTATCACATATAGTATATCCTCGGGCGCTCAGTAAATAACTACATATTTGTTACCATTGTATAGGCCTACATATTAGCATATAACACATTTAAAAAAATCAATATAAAAACGTTAAATATCATAATTCAGTTACCTTCATATCTGATGAGTTAAAGTTATTGTGTGGATCATTGACGCAGAATATTACAGTACATTATACACACATAATGTCACAGGGGAAACATTGAAGACTCCATTTTTTCATTTGCCGTTTCAATTTCATGTATTGAAGGTCTATTTCTTTGTGCATATATTCCCCCTACCTCAGTTTGTTCGGAAAAATGTCATTTTTTGAATAAAATATCGCAACCCCTTTCTCTTTTTAAATCTTTTGCCGTCCTTCTACCAACGATCGAATGGTAGAATTTACATTTAATAACTCCCAGTTCGGTTTCAAAGAGACAGACTTGGTCCATTCACACCGTGCTTTTGTTTTTGGGAAATATGAAACATGAATATTAAACTGAAATACTAAAATCTACGTTTGTCCTTAAAACACTTAATTTCCACTCCCTACGTCATTCGCTCTCTCTCTCTCTCTCTCTGTGTGTCCGTGGCCGAGTACGCCGAGATAACGTTTTATATTTTCCCGGGGAAGGAGGGGTTCCTTTAAAACGCGGCGAGCCTCCCGTCGAGATTATCAGCTCATTAGGTCCGAGAATCCGGTCCGTCGTGATCCGCCCTGTTGTGGAAGCAGGGAAGCAGATTTTTGGAGCCGATACCCGCGGACGGAAAACCTGCCCCCCGTTGCCAATACTGGGCTTGGCTTTTTTTTTTCCCGCTCAGCAGACCAGATCTCTGTGCGAGCGGCGCTACCTTTAAATTTCACTTCCCATTACTCGCCTCCCTCTGTTCCCTGCGGCGGACGCAGTCGGACGGAAATCGATCAGCGACGGGGGGGGGCTTCTTTTGAAAAGTTACACGGGGGTGAGTTTTTTATTACCGCTGTGAAACGTAATCGCGCCGGCGGGGCAAACAGTTAATTGTGTTCTGATTAAAAAACGGCGATAGAACGTCGATTTGAAATCGGTCGATTTCGGTTCATCCCTGGCGCTGCGCGGTTCCCGTTTCCCGGAGCAAAACACACACACACACACACATGTACGTGTCTTCGTCGTGAAAGCCGTGCCGTGGCTACGAGCCAAACAAATTAAATCCCGGCCCAGATAAAACACTGACCTGTTCACTACACTACAGGGTGGGGGGGGGGGGGGGACTCCCAGCCGGAAGGTTGTGGGTTCATTCAAACGCCCCTCTGACCCATATACTGTACACCCTTGAGCAAGATGCCGACTAACGGCGAGTTGAACGGCTAGTACAACCAATTCTGATGTTGATATTTAAAAAAAAAAGAAGACATTCTACCAAGAGAGGCAACAGATCAAGGTTTTTATCAGTGGTGTTAAGAAGAATACTACAGGAGTGAATGGGGAGTAAGCATTCCATTGGACTTGTTACATATTTTACATTTAGGCGTTTGCATTGACGGTATTTGGCAGACGCTTTTATCCAAAGTGACTTACAAAGAGTACATTTGTTGAAGGAGACAGCAATATATCACTGTGGTACATAAAGATAGGAAGAGAGCAGGTTTCAAGCATTCATAGTTACGAGGTTAATAGAATGAGTTTCATAATTGCCAAGTTACCTGCTTAAATAGGGCTGGGATAAGAGCAAGACGTGGCATTCTGAGCACGTATGAGCACATAATGAGCAATGAAGGAATCTTCAATCTTAAAAGTTGTGAGAAGAGAAGCCGGCGTCGACATGAATTCAGAGAGAGTGACTCACGGCCGTGAAGAAAGTTGCAGCCAGGGGAGGGAAATGGGAAATGCGGAGTCATTCTCCACTCCCCTCTGCGCGGAGCACTCAGCCGGCGCCCAGACGACCCGGACGACCCAGACGACTGCTGGCCGGTCTGGAGGAGGCGGCGGCGGAGGCGGAGGCGGCGGCGTGGCGTTGGACGGGTGATTAGGTGCTTGAGATCGGGGGGAACGCCAGTCCGTGAACGCTGCTGCGCTGCGGCGACTTTTATAGGACTTTTATGGTTCCACCTGAGGGGGCACGGCCGAGACCCCCGGGGGCCGCAGGAGGAGGAAGTCTCTGCGCAGGATTCGGAAAGAAAGTTGTGTTTTCTCCCCCGTGTGTTTGGACCAAAGCTCTTCCTACAGCCGGGGGTATTTCACACGAGCACCGGAGTCAGTTAATCGATGAAGGAGAAAATGTGAGGAAATAAGATTAGAGCATAAAGTGTGAAACACAATGTGTGCACACACACACACATACAACTACACATGCAAGCATGTCCAAAAGCACATAGGCACACACAACACACGCCACACACACGCCACACACACACCACACCACACACCACACACACCACCACACCACACACACACGCCACCACACACACCACACACACACACCACACACACACACACACACACACACACACACACACACACACACACACACACACACACACACACACACACACACACACAGGCAAGTATGTCCAGATGCGACATAGGCACACACACACTTGCACAACACCACAACACACACCACAACCAACACACACACACACACACACAGGCAAGCATGCCCAGATGCACATCGGCACACACACACACACACACACACACACATACACACACACACACCCCCCACCGCCCTACCCTCTCCCCACCCCACCCACCCACAGTTTCTCCTCGTTGCACCGACCGGCTACAAGGCAGTGGACTCGTCTGTGCCATTCCTCTCGATGGATTCCTGAGCTGCAATGGAGCGCAATGAGCAGCAGCTAATGGTCTCCTGTCGTACACCACCACCCCCCCCCCCCCCCTCCGCTCCCAGATTAAGGGGGGGTGGTGGGGGGTTGCCAGTGTCTGGGTTGTTAAGGGGGTTGCGATGGTTTCAGACTCAAGCTGCCCATCTATGATATATGACTCCCCAAAAAGGCAACCTAGTTCCCTACTTATAATAATGGTAAAATGGATTGCATTTATATCATCGCTTTTATCCAAATCGCTTTACAGTATGGCCTCACATTCACCCCGTCTTGCTCAGGGACACCTCGACACTTAACTAGGAGGGGGAGGAGCCCAGGGGGATCAAACCAGCAACCTTCCTGTTGCCAGACAACCGCTCTAACCTCCTGAGCTACTGCCACCCCTATACTGCTGCCAATACTAATACTACTCATAATACTGTGTTTCATAGATATACACGACAGCTCCGTCTCGGCGTGGTTGTGGGGTCGCGGTGTTCGTGTTCATCCCTTGCTCTGTTACGAACCACCGTGACGCCCTCGTCACCTCCTCCCCCCTCTTCTAAACTCCTCCTCCTCTCCCTCTTCTACATATTCTCGTCCGGCCAGCGCTTGGTACTTATCGGAACGGAGAAAGGCCTGTTTGCTCTGGACGACCCCACCATCAGCAAGAACGGAGATCAAATACATGACGACAAAGTATGATTACAAAGTGCTATCGATAGAACAGACAAGTCATAGAACGGTTTGAAAAGACTTTGGTGTATGAAACCAATAAAACCAACGCAGAAATAAAATAAATAAGATTCCAGAAGTTACAAATCAGGTCAAATCAGGAAAGGCTCTCAGATTATTAAAGTATGTTTTAAAAGAAAGGAATTTAAAGGAGATCACTGACTCAGTATGTGTATTCATGATGGATGCATACTGTCTGACACCCACACATATCCACACACACACACACACACGCGCACACACACACACACACACACACACACACACACACACACACAACACACGACACCAACACACACACACACACACACACACACACACACACACACACACACACACACACACACCCAAGTGAATACAATGCTTACTCGCTTCCCTGCTGCCTCTGCCTCACACACCGTTTTCCCCCTAACCGAACCCTAACCATGCACCCTCCACGGCAGGGTCTGTGCTAGGTCTGCGGGGGGGCCGGCGGGTCATCTCATGCAGCAAGGCGTGCTACTGCGGAAACATAAATGGTTTTTAGCAGGGTGTGTTGTACGAGAGATATATGGAGCCGCGCGGGTAGGAGGGTGGACGGGTGTGTGGGTTTGTAATGAGTAATGTAGGAAAGGAGGGCCTGCCGGCGACAAGGTCTACAGTGAGCCCTGCGCACTGCCAGGGAGAGGACGGACACATACACGTTACGTACGTTCTTATGAGTGAGCA
>PIJE02004870.1:0-22456 GCA_002895965.2 Coryphaenoides rupestris | reverse complement strand
GGGTCAAGAGAAAGAGAGAGCGAGAGACCAAGAAGGCCAAGACACTTGCTAAATTTATAACGTGCACTTTAGTGCCACGCGCCCCTCGAATCATTCAAACACATATTGCCGTGCTCTCGTTTAGTGACATGGTGGATGGAGGGGGAGAGAGAGACAGATAGAGGGAGAGAAAGAGAGGGAGAGAGAGAGAAGGGGGAGATAGATAGAGAGGGAGAGAGAGGGAGTGGGAAATGAGGACATCTTCATCATCATCGCGGTGTTTTCAGAGCATGTCGAACGCGTGTGCGCCCTGAACCGGCGTCCAAACAAGACCTTTTTTCCCCCTTTTCCTTTTCCTTTTTCCTTTTTACACGGATGAGCGGCAGTGGAATTGGCATAAAAAACAGACGGAACACATATAAATGGAGGTGGAAATGAAAATATATAAGTAAAGGATTTGGAAAATGAAGTCTCCGGAGCGTTGTTTGGATGTGATGAGCAGCAGATGACCTGGGAACAATTTGCATTCCGGACCTCTTGGGAAGCGATGGTCTGTATTAGAGGGATGGAAATTAGCATATCGCGTGATTCACTTTTCCTTTTTTCTGATCTCTATTGAGATTATGTTTGTGTCGTTATCATTTTAATGTAATTAAACATTATTCACACGAAGGTTCACGTTGTCAAAATTGACCGCGTTAAGCTTTGTCTTAAACACTGTCAGAATCCACAATTGGTCATTTTAGACAGAAAAATAACACAATAAAAAGATTATAACGATTATAACAGAAGACAAAACACTTTCCTCCAGACAACCTAATCTGGCCTCAGTATCACGGGTCATTTCACCTCTATAGTGAGGCAGGTTGATCATTACATTTCATCAGGTAATCTACGTGCCCACACAATTGATGACAAAAAAAAGTGGATTCTAGACCAAGATGGCGGACAGCTGTAGGAGTACATTAGCTAATAAATATTGAGCCGTTTTAAACTCCGCCGTCGTCCGTACCTATTAAACGGGTGAAACTTCAAATGACGCCATTACTGGCGATTCACACGGGGGCCGTTGTACACGATCGGTGGGAACGACCCCTCGGCAAGCCGTGTGTTATCGAGTCAATTCAGTCAGACTCAAAAGGGACGTCAGCGATCACTTTTGGGCCAACGTATTGAAATAGCACTCAACGTGTCGCCTGTATTTCACTTTGTGCTAATCAAGGAGAGTGTTAATTATAGAAGTGAAATTGCATCAACCATCGAAAAACAATCTGTTGGTAATGACCAACTCAAACTGTTATAATTATGATTGTGTGCTATAGCACTGTGAACCATCTAATTAAATAAGAGAGAAGAGACATTAGTTATGCTAAGCTAGATAATGCTAGTGGGGTCATTTTGCAATGAGGTAATTATAATCAATTTTCGTGTGCTTCTGACACACTCGGCTCAGACAATAGTAATTAAATTTGCCGTGGAATATACATTTGCTACTATAGGCTTAATAATGTCGTGTGTGTGTCTGTATTGCAACTGTAATATATTGGTAAAGCTTCGTTGCGGGTCAGAGCTAACAGGCACCGCCGCCCGCACAGATACACATTTCAGGGTCCACCTCGCCTCTCCAAACAAAGATAAGAAAAATCAAAACCGAGTCGTCTAAAACCTTCTGAAAAAACATCATGGACAAACATTTCACCGACAAAGCCCAGGCACCCGCTCGGGGGAATATCACAGACCTGCGTACACGACCGCGTCCAGTTTCGTTTCATCTTCATCGTCGACTTTTATTTCTATAGACGCACGGGCTGCTATGTAAATAGCGCTGTGGTATGCAAAGCGCTCGGCATGGATTGCACCCAAAACAGTAAGCAAACAAACAAACAAACCAACCAACCAAAGCGTCTGTGAAACACTCTTCTACACCCCGCTGTGCACGTTGTCTTGTCTTGGGTGCAACACAACAACAACAACAACAACATGAAGCTGTCCTCTTCACACGCGAGACATGAAACACAACGGCGATGACGAGCGAGCTCCGTCGACGAGAGTGTGAGATTGCGCTGGATTATTCACTTTCAGTCAGAAAAAACCCCCAAAATGAAACGGCGCGAGTTTCGCATTCATCTTCGGCGTTCGTGTTTTCCTTGCTAATCCTCGCGCAACACGCGGTGTGTTTTGTCGAACACACGTGTGCACGGAAACTCACGCGACGGAGCCCGCGGAGCCGGATTGTTGGATCTCACAGCGTCCCCCTCGCATCATGAAAGGTGTGGGACATCTGGTTCCACCGGCGACAATTAAGTTACAGCACAATATCAACAATACAACTTATAATGAGGATACCAGATGATCTCGAAACACCAAGCACAGCGGAACAAAATCAACTCGTATACCTTTGATCATCGGAAGTGGACTCAAAATTACCTTTGGCCCGTCTGCGGATTGCATGTCAGAGTCATATATGTTATACAGTACAGCAAAACTAATTATGGCGGCACAGTGCCTGTTGACTTTAATCGTACACTCAATTAGTACGTTTGATTGAGCGGGAGGAATGTATAAGACTTTGTTGTGGCTTCGTGTAAATATAGACTTTAGAAGCCAAACAACCGCCACCTTTCCTCCCCCATAGGTAATTTTGATAGAATTTTTAAAATGGAAAAGGTAGGATACTAGTGTTGATAAATTATTCAACAGCATCGACACAAGTGTCTCTGCCATCATTAAAACAGTTTTGCTTTTTATTGTTATTATATTTTTTATTGTATACAACTAGCATTCACCTTTGTCGGCAGGCTCCATTTTCTTTTACTTCACTTCACTACTTTTTCTATGTTAGCTTTTCCAACTCCTTCTCCGTCGAAGGACACATGGGTGCAGAGCTGCATAGACAATGTTCCCATAACAAGGACTGGGCCCTTGAGCAGTCCTTGTTGTGCTGACTGTTTGTGTCAACAAAAGACGCCTAAACTCCTTGGAGATGTGGCTCCTGGCCACTCCAATGAGGCCGCTTTGACTTCCCCGGCAGGGCTGGTTTTAGCCTGCTATATTAGGGCGGGCTCGTGGAAATGATAGGTGGGCAATTTGGGCGGTAGTTAGCCCAGAGGTGAGAGACGCAGACTAGTAGCCTAAAGGTTGCCGGTTCCAATCCTTGGCCAGATGGCGGGCAAAATAACAGCTGGTGTGCTGCGGTGCAATTTAATTGAAATTTTGCAGAATGTAAAAATCACCATTTTTGTTCCACGCTAATTTGAAGGACCCCCATACATTCGAAGCAGTTTGTCTTAATTGGAAGTGGGTTGTGTTTCCAATGAGAGCACTCACAGGGCCATGCAGCCGTGCTGTAACTTCCAGCGTTGTTAAAACCTTGGCACGCGTTGGCCGCCATCGCGACTCATTATATTAAACACTGAACAAGACCTAAAATTGAAACTTCCGACACGCGTTGTCCTTTCTACTGGGCCACGCTGCCCGACGTGGTGGTGCCACATGGCTCGACTGGTGCGCAACCCGCCCCGGCTCTCTTTATGTTAATTGAAAAGATAGCATCATGCGAAGCCAAAAAGTGTGAAAGAAGAGTGTAGATCTACAAATACACAATATTCTTCACAGTTGTTTTCATAGACTGAAGCTGTACAGCTTTAAGTATAATTAACTCTGTCTCAACCTTGTTCTTCTGCTGGCTTTCAGATATGTCGATCTGTTGTTCCGAGTCACGTAGCGTAAGCTGTAACATGACACATAAACATGCCACATGCTAAAGCAATAGGCATCTCTTCACGAAGTGTTCTTCATTTGATGCAATAGCAGCAGAAGAATGACACTGTCTGCCTGTGTAATAGTTGTTTAGTTATAGGTGTGGAGCTAAAGTTGTGTAGCTGGGACTATATGCATATGTGGATAGATGGCATCTTGAGTCATTTATTCTAAAATAAACCAAAAGGTGTTGTGATGACTTTGCTAACCAAGTAATAAAAGCATGACTGCTATGAAATCCATTATTAAGTTCGACAATGCGGCAGCCAAACTTCTGTGAGGAACTACAGGACTACACAGTACCTGCACCGGAAACCAGCAAGTACAGGAGGGGTGGAGTCACACAGGGTCTCCTATTCGTTCAGAGACGTTTCATCATCCGATTTTAACACAGTTTTCACAGTGGCCGGCTTTGATTTTAAACCTTCACAGACATGTTGTCTCAGGATGTTGTTGTCCGTTTTAGCTTGTCGTCCCAGCGGCTACAATCGGTTCAGTTTAGTTTATCAATGCTGGCCGGGTTTGTGTTTGTTGCTCGCCAAGGAGGATACCAACAATGGCAAGATGATGCTATCGTTTTAGTTTATCAGTCCTTTATCTGGTCCTTGGATCTCCTGAACCCTTAGTGTGCGCTTCGGATGCCCTATTTTTAAGCAGACCTCCAATACGATCATCTACGGCAACACTATGGTGATAGCGCTGTGGAAGAGACTTGCTGCAGTCTGCTGTTCAAGTCTGTGTTGACCTAGTAGTCCTCCTCTCTTTCTTTTGAAATATCGAAGCCATCATCTACAGACATATGCACGTTTTGCCTGAGTTTTTTGGTCCCTTCCTATCGAGTTGTTGTTATCCCGGTCCGGTTGTTTCCAGTCGAGACCCCACTCCCAGGAACATGATTCCTTGTGAAACAAATTTAAAGCGAAAGAAAATGAAACACCCCATTCACACAGAATTGAGCTTCAACAGACCAGCCATCAGACTTCAGATGATAATCAAAAGTGTGATTTGTGAGACGACATGTCTCGCTAAGAAGCTTTTGAAATGGTCATGATCATGAATTATATTTGAAGTTTCGAGCTGCTGATGTAATAAAAATATAAAATACGTTAATGTACAATCGCATCTGTTCATCTTTAGGACAGATAGAGTGGTTTGGAGTCGGGCCAGATTGGAAAATGTAAAAGTGGTTGAGGCAGCGTTCAGCCATGTTGGTCGCTGCCCCGACGCGGAAATAACACTCATCTGAATAACGTGGTCGCTGACGCCCGCACAATGATGCTTTAATGGACTTGGGTGGGATCTACTAAATCATTGTCTGCGGTGCGGTCATAATCATCGTATCATATCCGAATCGTCTTGTATTTAATCGTAGGAAAAGCCCTGGGGTCCCATGGTCGGGATTAATGTAAGTTAAGGTGAAAAAACAATAACTTTCATTGACAAAAGCAGAGAGAGAGAAAAACAGGGAAGGATGTTTTGCGTTGGTGTAATTAGTCGAAGGAGGTCTATCTATATCCATTGGCGATGGCTGACAGTTGGCGGGCTGTTAGCCGGGCCAAAATGAATTTCCTCTCACTATGAAACTAATTATGAATATCGGAGTGGGGGGGGGAGTCGAGTAGCTCTCTCCACCGTCGGCACACTGCCACACATGAGAAGGGTCTGGGTCTGAGAATTGGTTCCTGAGGCAGCGCCAGACACTGTTCATTAGTTAATACGGTTTCCATGTTAGGCACTGGACTGGCCCGTCGCGGTTTTTCTGAGTGCTTCTCGAGAATCGCTTGGTAACTTTCATAATGCCACGTCTGTTGTGCGACCGTCAGACGAACGGAACACAGCACGAGGTCGGGTCAGCTCTGAAATATGAACCACTGCGACTTATTGGTGGAATCAGTGATACATGAGTCGGTGTGTGGGCCCCCTCGCCATACAACGACCACCCCCCCCCCCCCCCCCCCCCCCGGCNGGCCCACACACCGACTCATGTATCACTGATTCCACCAATAAGTCGCAGTGGTTCATATTTCAGAGCTGACCCGACCTCGTGCTGTGTTCCGTTCGTCTGACGGTCGCACAACAGACGTGGCATTATGAAAGTTACCAAGCGATTCTCGAGAAGCACTCAGAAAAACCGCGACGGGCCAGTCCAGTGCCTAACATGGAAACCGTATTAACTAATGAACAGTGTCTGGCGCTGCCTCAGGAACCAATTCTCAGACCCAGACCCTTCTCATGTGTGGCAGTGGGCCGACGGTGGAGAGAGCTACTCGACTCTCCGCCTGATCTGCAGACCCGATCCCTCCCTATCTTCTCTGAACATCTGAAGGCCCAGCGACCAGAAGAACATCTTGTCCACTGGCAAGCGCGCACTTTGGTGTTCTAGCACTCCTGTGCTGAATTTAGAACGCACACAACTTTTTGTCGCATTGCACTCCTACGTACCTTCAAAGGTAATGGAAGATGTACTTTATTCAACCCAGTTCGGGTGTCACAACAGAAAGTAAAGGGAATTAATGAGAATTGTTTAATTGTTTAATTGTTTAATATAATAAAAAAAAACCAATTTGCATTAATAACCTTATTTTAGTACTACTTATAAGGTAGTACGCACTCTGCCTGGTTGTTTTTTTCTAGACACAAAAAAACCCACATAATCAATCGTAGTAGTTACTCCAATATTGACTCTGTGCTTCGATTGTTCTCAGCCTCACCGGGAAGTCTCTTTGGATAAAAGCATTCGCTAAATGGCTCGATGTAAATGTAAACTTAAATCATTGACTTGCCTTCTTTTTTGTGCCAAAGCAGTAGACCTTTTGACTCCATGGAAAATTCACAACCAGTGGGTCCCTCAAAACCACTTCCCTTGCAGAAGCCTTCCTCTAATCAGCAGAGAACAAACGTTTTCAGGTTCATAGGTGATGTAGCTTCAATCAATCAAGCAATCAAGCCGCCTTCTGAACGCTGTACCGTCTAAAACATGCTTTCAGCAAATACTGTCGCTCTTCAGGTCGGCAGAGTTGTAGGGCTTTTTGGTCGGCTATCTGTGTTTATATAATTCATAAAAATATGTAATAATATCACATAATGATATATAATGTAATAAATGTATGAAATATTATAAAATTCTGACATCTGAGGTCAGAGTTTGCTGAACCTTATTTAACCGCACATGATAAGTGTGTAAACATTTTTTTATTATGGGGTTATTAATACAAATACGTTCATATTCTGTTTAACTAGATGGCGCATCTTGTCAAATCATCCACTCCGTGTCGAGTGACGGGAGAAAAAAAACCAGTTGCTTTTATGTTTTTTAACAAATCAGCCTTATTGGCAGCGTTGATGTCAGTGAATACGTTCCATTTGTTCTGTTTCCGGGAGTACAGCTCCGAGGACGTGCTTCAATTAGCGCGGGAGCAGTGGCGAGCTGTGGTAATTCTGGAACAGGGTTTGACATCACAGCATTACAATGACACTCAAATCAAAGGTGTGTGTGTGTGTCTGTGTGCGTGTGTGTGTGTGTGTGTGTGTGTGTGTGTGTGTGTGTGTCTGTGTGTGTGTGTGTGCCTGTGTGTGTGTGTGTGTGTGTGTGTGTTCTGTGTGTGTGTGCGCGTGTGTGTGTGTGCATGTGTGTACACTGTGGCTAGATGGGACTTTCCGGCCCCTCCCTCCTGAGTCCCAGGGATCGCAGCTGTCACAATCGGCTAATTAGGAGGCCAATCGGTGACAGCTGCGGCCGATCAGACAATCGGGAGGAACACAGCATAAAGCCGGCGGGTTCCTCCCAGTCGAGAGGTCGGAGGGCGCGCGGACGCGGGACAGGAGATCGGAGTTCGCGCCGCCGGAGAGAGACGAGAGACGAGAGACGAGAGACGAGAGACGAGAGACGAGAGACGAGAGACGCGGTCGCGTAAAGGCTGTTCCATACTCCGCGAGACGCGAGAACAAAGTTCTCGCACCTAGGGCGATTTGTGACTCGTATTGTTCTGCTGCTCATTCCGCTGGGCATTGCCACTTCTTCATTTCACTGCACATGTTTATGTGACAATTAAACTTCTGAATCTTGAATCTTTCTTTACCTCTTTCTCACTTATTTCCGTTTTTTTTTTTTTTAAAACATTTAAATTAGTCTGTCATTTTAATTAAGGCATGCTCTGGGTCGCCCTGGTATTTCTCTCATGCGGTGCTTTTTCACAAACCGAGCCCTACAGTTGGATACTAACTCTGATAATTATTCTTTCTTTAACCTTTACTATTTTTAAGGGGAAGGTTGTCATGTGCCATCATTAATACACTTTTTGCTCGGGAATGCTATGCAAATGTAAAGGGCACGGCCAAAACACGATAAAAAAACCCCACCAGGAACGAAAGACATTTTAATTAGTTAAATATAAGAATGATATCAGTCAAAGCGTGTGAGGGGGAATGCAGAAGAATGACGTCCAAAACCGCCCCTATGCATTCATGGGGGGGGGGGGGCAAAAAGGAAAATAGAAAACTCCCTTCCTACCGTCCGTTAATAAAGAGATTGCTCCTCTAATCAAACGCTCACCCGTGCGGCATTTTGTCTCGCAGCCTAGGTCAGGTGTTCTCGCAGTTGTTCTCGACACATCAGCCGGGCCGAACTTTGTTCTCGCGTCGTCCGAGAACTATTGTGTGATTGGTCAATTTGAAGTGGGCGTGGTTAATGCGCTTTCCGCCAGCGCAGAAGTTTCCTGCTGTGGGCGGGGCCTTTGAGGAGTTTCTTGCGGAGTATGAAATGTCCAGGGCGGCGAGAACTTTGTTCTTGTTCTCGCAGCCCTAGGTCTCGCGGAGTATGGAACAGCCTTAAGAGACGCCGACCCGAGAGATCGCGCCAACCCCTACGGCCCGGGTGAGGACCGGACCCCGCGGAGCACAGCTACCCCGGAGGAGGCATCCTGAGCTGGAGAGGACTCTTATGGGCTGGGTGTTAAGTACTGACGTCATCTCTGTGTGGATGTATAATAAACGGCCCGCAACGGAGCTTAGACAGACTTGGTAGTATGTTTCCTATGCGTCTTGCCTCATGACTGGAAGCGGGTTGCCACAACACGTGCATGTGTGTGTATGTGTGTATGCGTGGCGTGCTTGTCTGTGTGTGTGACCTGTGTGCCATGTGCGTGCTGTGCTGCGTGCGTGCAACATGTGTGTGCATGCGTGTGTGTGTGTGTGTGTGGTTCCTTCACGTGGGTCCGTCACCCTCAAGGCGGTGGAGATCCAGGGGCAGGAACCGGGGACACCCCTGGTGTAGACGCCGGGCTTCTTGGTCATGGCCACAGCCTGTGCCCAGCTCACGATGCCCAGTAGGCGGTAGCGGCTGGTCCGGAACAGGCGGTCTGGAAGCCACGAAGGGCCCCCCGCTTGTCCCCCTGGGCCCAGAGGAACACAGGAGGTCAGCCGTGGGCACCCACTACTAGTGCACCCGCTGCTAATGCACCCGCGCTTCTAGTGATTGTTTATTCGATAACCCTCATTAATATTGCTTTCATTATGGTTTACGATGGTTTTAAATAGTATTTTATATTTACGATAAATATACAAAATATGTATTGATATGGTACAGTATATAAATATATACATATCAATAAGCAACTGAAATAATGTGAGGGGGATCGGGTCACTGCAGGTTAATCCTGCGGTATCCAGATCCATAACACATAACCATAACTCATACGTGTGTGTGTGTGTGTGTCCAGTTATCCAGCTCCATGAGGCAGCAGTGGCAGGTATCTCGCAGGGAAGCTCAGAAGAACATGCGAACCCTGCAAAATGAATGGTGGACACGGAAGGCCCAAGAGATACAATTGTATGCAGACAAAAAAGACATGCACAACTTCTACAACTCTGTTAAAGGCATTTACGGCCCAAAAAACTGCTGTCACCCCCTTTGAAACAATAGATGGTCTCACACTCCTAAAGGACCAAAACCAGACCCTGTTGAGGTGGGCTGAACATTTTGAGGCCCTACTCAACCAACACTCTTCTACAGACAACACCATTCTGGATGAGCTACCTGAACGCCCTTCTATCCAGGACCTAAGACAGCCACACCTTCATGGAGGTTCTAGCAGCTATCCGCTCTTTGAAGCACAATAGTCCCCTGGCACTGACAGCATCCCAGCTGAACTCCTTGAAACAGGGGAGGGTACCTCTAGTCAAGTCAAGTATTTTTTATTGTAACTTCACAGTTTACACGTTAGTATAAGCAATGAGTTAAAAACTTTATGTGCAAAACGCCCGACAGCCGACAGTAATTATAAGAATAGTAATTATAAGAAATTACAAAATAGAAATAGAACTATATATAGGATTCTATATAAAATAAGTAAATTAAATCTAAAGTAAAATACAGTAAAATATACAGTAAAATATCCATACACATATAAATCGATGTACTAAAATATACATTGTTATATGCTCACGTGCGGCGAGCTCGTCGGGACGGAGAGGATATTTCATTTAATTAGGCCGAACCTCTTTCAAGTCTGTCTCCGCGTCGCATCGCAGCAACGTCTGTGGGAACCCGGGCTGCTGGCTCGGGGTTTCAGTCATTAAGGGAAAAATCAGGTCAACGTCTGCATTTGAAAGTCCAAGGCAAAATAAGCAATTACGGTTGCTTGCTAGCATTGTATTTAACAGGGTATTATATATATATATATATATATATATATATATATATGATGTGTACTTCAAAAGGCGTGGCTAATCATGGATTATTATGCTGAGATCATGCATGGGAAACAAGGACAGGAAGTCCCTGGTCGACGGCAACAACATTTCACTGCTTCCTGTTTTCAACGAGACACAAAGCTGACCTCCAACCTCATCATGATGAAGGAGCGACGCAGCATCACGCCAGTTCGCTAATCTCTCCAATCTGGCCCACAGAATGTGCACACGGTGGCATCAACTTAAACCCCCCCCCCCATGCATTTCAATGGAGACGTTTGTGATCACGAAAGCCAGCATAGGAACAAAGTATTCATTCATTTTGCAGCCAGAATTCAACAGACCGACCGATGTTGAGGCCACATAAGTCTCCAACATGCCTTTAGAGACCGTCCTATTGGTATTCTAAAAGATGCCTTCATCCTGGCGAATGCCATGAATGTATTTATTATTTGTTCAATCAACTGTGCCTTTAATATATCACAGCGATGATTTGTTAATACATCAATATAAATATCCAGTTGAGTGATATTCTATGCCCATGCCCATGCATTAGTCCTCATTAGTACTTAGAGAGATGTGAATGCATATTCTTCATCAGTCACGTTGTAGTCCTGTTGAACTAAAGACACAGACCGTGTCACCATTGGCGATTGATTGACACATCTATAGTTATGTAACTCCCATCGATTTCCTTATGAAATCTGACAGATATTTTCTGGTATAGAGATCAAGAGAAGCCAAGATACATGGCCACAATTATCACTATATCACAACAAATGTATTTTTTCCCCACCAAACGTCACTTTTGCCTTTTCAGAACAAATGCTCTCCAAAGAATGAGCTTTTTGCAACGGAAGCCATTGGAGTTCATGGATAATGTTTTTGGTTTCATTTTTTTTTTTTAAAGGATGTCGATGCCATAGCTTTAAGCTAAACTCTTGGCAGGGCTATCATGGAGGGATGATGAATTGTGCTCAAGAACACACTGACATTCCGTGATCCTCGTGTAATTCACCCAATTTTAGTTGTTTCTCTCTCTCTCTGCGAGAAAATGACCCCTCATGCTCAATACCGCCGCATGGGAAAGAAAAAAGGATAAATACAAAAGAAAACCTGTAATAAAGTCAGAAACCAATTTTGGAAAGAAAAATAAATAATAAAATGTTGTGCAGACTGCACAAAGCTTTCAAGGTCAAGTAAACACTATTGATATATATATATATATATATATATATATAGTATATATATATATATATATAGAGAGAGCGAGAGAGAGAGAGGGAGAGAGAGAGTGAGAGAGAGAATGACAGCAGATTGCCAGACACATGAACAAGAATTAGAAAAAAAGAAAAAGAGCTTGTGTTTCTCCATCAGAAAAGGCTTGTTATATCTTAATTGTGATCTCATTCTTTAATTAGCTATACCCATCGTTATTCAGGTGTGATCAATGCACCATTAATCCCCCACGATTGAAAACGCTATGAAAACGGAGGAAAAAAGCCAACCCACCAGCATCTAGCACCAGCACCTAGCAGTAACACTAGCACACACTAGCAGAACACAGCACTAGCACCAACACTTAGCACTGCTACCAGCGCTAGCTCAGCAAGTAACACTCCAGCACCTAGACCACACTAGCAGTAACACCAGCACAGCACTAGCACCAACACTAGCACTAGCATTTAGACATTTGATTTGCCGAACTTGTCAGCAGCCGATGGCCTGGAACTTTTTTGTGGAGCTGTCTCTGAATCGCTGGTGGACCGCTGTTGCGACATTGCTTATATTGCCTAGGATCGTGCCTGCCTGACGGTAGGAGTGTGACAGTCGTGGCTGGGGTGGTTATTGTCTTAATAATCCGTTCTGGCCTGGCCACGCACCGCCTGGTGTATATATCCAGGAGGGAGGGAAGCTCACCTCCAACGATGTACTGGGCCGTCCGCACCACCCTCTGTAGTGTTTTACGCTCCAGTGCGGTGCAGTTCCCGTACCAGACGGTGATGCATCCTGTGAGAACACTCTCGATGGTACAAGAGTAGAATGTTCTGAGGATGCGGGGGCACATGTTGAATTTCCTCAGTCGCCTGAGGAAATACAGGCGTTGTTGGGCCTTTTTCACCACGTGTGTGGTGTGCGTGGTCCATGTGAGGTCCTCGGAGATGTGCACGCCGAGGAACTTGAAGCTGCTGACCCTCTCCACTGCAGCTCCGTCGATGGAGATGGGGGCGTGCTCTCCTCTCCGCTTCCTGTAGTCCACGATCAGCTCCTTGGTCTTCTTGACGTTTAGGGCGAGGTTGTTTTCTTGGCACCACTGTGCCAGTGATCCAACCTCCTCCCTGTAGGCTGTCTCGTCGTCGTCGGCGATCAGACCCAACACTGTCGTGTCGTCAGCAAACTTGATGAAGACGTTGGAGCTGTGCATAGCCATGCAGTCGTGGGTGTACAGGGAGTAGAGGAGAGGGCTCAACACGCATCCCTGAGGGGCTCCAGTGTTGAGGGTCAGCGGCTCTGAGGTGGTGCTGCCCATCCTCACCACCTGGCGGCGGCCCGACAGGAAGTCCAGTATCCAGCTGCACATGGTCGGGTGCAGGCCTAGACTCCTGAGCTTGGTGTCGAGCTTGGCAGGAACTATGGTGTTGAACGCTGAGTTGAAGTCCACAAACAGCATTCTCACACAACAGTTCTTCCCCTCCAGGTGAGAGAGGGCAGTGTGAAGTGCCATGGCAATGGCGTCGTCGGTGGATCTGTTTTGACGGTAAGCAAATTGCCATGGGTCCAGCGTGGCAGGCAACATGGAACAAATGAAGTCCTTGACCAGCCTCTCGAAGCATTTACTGGCAATCGAGGTGAGGGCTACAGGTCTCCAGTCATTCGGGCAGGTTACCTTGGGGTGTTTAGGGACAGGCACGATGATGGACATCTTGAAGACCTCGGGAACAACAGCCTGGGACAGGGACAGGTTGAAGATGTCTGCGAAGACTCCTGCCAGCTGGTCTGCGCATGCTCTGAGGACGCGCCCCGGGATGTGGTCTGGTCCCGCCGCCTTCCGGATGTCCACCCGCTTGAAGGCTCTGCGCACGTCAGCCTCTGAGATGTTCAGCAGGCTGGCCTCCTCAGGCAGCGCTGACTTCGGCGGGCTGCCGTTCACGTCGAACCGGGCGAAGAAGGTGTTTAGCTCGCCAGGGAGGGAGGTAGAGGAGTTCTCTACACCGCTGGTTCTCCCTCTGAAGTCCGTGATAGTCTGCAGCCCCTTCCACACACCCCTCACGTCGTGGCTCTTGAATTTGTCCTCCACCCTGTTCTTATACTCCCATGCCTTTCGCGACTAAACGCTTGGTGTTTGATGCCTAAACCGATGTTGCCCCACTGTCTTATGATGTACTCATGCCCACACAAGCGTTGGTAAGGTCGGATAAACGTTTCCATGAAAGTTGTGAAGACCCATCACCTTTTACTGTTTAACCGCTTAGAAACACACAAGCGCCTATTGTGAAAATGAATTGTGAACTGCTCTCGAATGCAATAACCCCCCAACTCCAAAACGGTAGGGAAGCAAGTAGAGGTGCACCAGCACAAGATACATACAGAGGGATCATTGGGGAATAGCGTCTTATGAGGTTATTGTGTGCGTGGCTGCAAAATGCGTTTGAGCGCGAGATAAGTGCAGTTTGGACATCCATGCCTTTCGCGACTAAACGCTTGGTGTTTGATGCCTAAACCGATGTTGCCCCACTGTCTTATGATGTACTCATGCCCACACAAGCGTTGGTAAGGTCGGATAAACGTTTCCATGAAAGTTGTGAAGACCCATCACCTTTTACTGTTTAACCGCTTAGAAACACACAAGCGCCTATTGTGAAAATGAATTGTGAACTGCTCTCGAATGCAATAACCCCCCAACTCCAAAACGGTAGGGAAGCAAGTAGAGGTGCACCAGCACAAGATACATACAGAGGGATCCGCTATCTTGGCTCGACTGGGGTTTCATATTTAACTGCACATGAATAAAAATCTTTGTCTGGGAGCGATGCTCACACCCACACTGTTCTCAGAGGACACACCCAGTGGTGGAGAATTATCTTCCGACCGGGAACGGAAATATGACTCTGTGGACCCCCTGCTTCACTCAGCCGCCTCATGACAACATAATCCACCGAGCTCCCATTCATCTCAGTAAGACAAAAGCCCTTCATATCATTTTACCTTCCGCCGCCCGTAATTTTCCAAACTTCAGCGCTGCAATTTTTTAAATATCTTATTCATCGCGAAAATGAGGGTTCTTGTTCTCTTTTTTTACTCTCTCTCTCTCGGGGGAAAAGGGCAGACAGAGGACAGAGTCACTTAAAGACCTCTTTCTGCTGAAGAATATCTTTTTGTACTCTGGCAGCCGCCGCCGCCGCCGCCACCGCCGCCGTCTCCGGATAATGCGAGGAGGACGTTCCCCCTCCGCTCCGAGCGCGACCGCGGCCGGTTGTTGGTTTGAAACCCCGTGGCCGTTGGCTGTGTTATCGCCGGAGCAGACTAGAAACGGCAACAGTGGTAACAACTGGACTGGTCGCCTCATCAATTAGTGTTGTTTTTTTCTCGTTCTCCTGCTCTCACTCCATGGCCTGGGGTTTTTGTAATCTGCTGGGAATACATTTGTATAGGGAGAGCACTAATGAGGTACAGTGTAGAGAGAGAGAGAGAGAGAGAGTCACTCCGGCCAGGGGCTGGCCCTGGATGGACTTGTGTCCTAGTTAAAGGCGCGGTCTGTAAGCACTCCCGCCTTCCTCCCCCCCTCCTCGCTGCACATCAACCACAACATGAACGCCTGGTTTTGCACGCCTGCTGTCCTCCGTGCCGTGTTTGGTTGTGTATGGCTGTGTATCGCCGAATTCAGGAGCTTCGCCTCTGTTCCACCATTGTCGGTCCAGTCCACACTGAAGTCCTGCTGCCTTCCCCCCCCCGTGAATGCCGCCTTTTTTTATGGAGTTCTCTCTCCTGATTCGAAAAATATATAAAAAGATATAAATCTGTGTTTTACTGCAGAGCTGAGGGACTGGGAGATGTCTCGGTGACACAGTGACAAGTGTCTGCTATTTAACACATATTGTAATTAATAAAAGATGGCTTAAGCGCCTCGAACACTGGAAATTGGCCTCTGGGAGAGAGAACAGCGTATACCTCTTCACAGTTAATATTTCACAGTGTCCGTAATATTAACTGCGGACGGGTTTTGAGCCACTTTGACCGGAATCCAGAAGAAAAGTAGCACATGGAAACAATCTGTGATACTTTTACCCGTAATTGTTTAATTCCGTCCTTAGCAGCAAGAAGAAGACGATGGAGGGAAGTAGCGTTTTGTAAATGTATTGCTAATGGCTTCTTCTTACCATCTACAGCCAATTTGATTTTCCCAGAACGCCCCATAGTCTGGGAGCAGCGGCGGGAAAAATCTCCAGAAATGTCTCAGGTTGAGGTATCGCGTCTGAGGAGTGCAGCCGCCGCCACAATCGTCAAACCGCATTACGTAGTGACCCGAGGAGAGAAAGGTGAGTTTATCTCAATGCTATTGTCTTACATTCTGAGCACAGCCCAGAGTTTAATCAAATCACAGAGCAATCAATGGCCCCGGCTTCCATTGGGGAGGGAACTGTTCTTGCCCTTGGTACCGTAGCAAGTGTGCTGAAATGATACCCCCCTCAGACACACACACACACACACCCCTCCCACACACACACACACACACACACCAACCGTCCAAAAAGAGGGAGAAAAAGGGAGTCACTTCGGATACATCACCGCGGAGAATGAGATTACCCTTCCATCCACTGTCCGCTGGGGTATCTAATGTCGCTAAGCTTATCTCTCCCAAGAATTCAATCAAGCCAGGGAGGGATGGAGAAGGAGAAAGTTCCACAAGCACAACACCCCGTGCGTCATTTCCATTGTCTCTCGCTCTCACGCTCTCGCTGTCTCTCTCCATCTCTCTCTCTCTCTCTCTCTCTCTCTCTCTCTAAACACCGCCCTCCACCACCACCGACACCAACACCACCACCACCAACACCATCACCACAAACCAACACCACAAAACAACACCACCACCACAACAATGGCTCCCCCACCCTCACCACCTCCCCTAAAAACAACCTCTGCATTCGGATGCTGTTTTGCAGAGCGCCGTGCCTGAGACGAGATGAGACGAATGAGAGACATGGAGGGGAGAGAGACAGACAGACAGACAGACAGATAAAGAATAAGGGTTCTTGCAGTTTTGTCGAAGTATGAGGACATTCACTTTGTGCAGTGCGGAACCGGTCCGGGCCCCAGCGCCCCCCCCCCCCACGTGCCGCTCCGTCCGCGCCGCAAGGGTTTGCCATATTTAGCCGAGGTACATTTATTTTCTCACCGGCAGACAGCCCATATATCTCCGCCGACGTAATCTGAGCCGATATCTATTATAATGAATGATTTGATCCGGGATTTAAAAAGCAACAAAAACACTCACCCCCCCCCAGGATATAAATCTCCCTCCCGTCTCTGCTTCATTTTCCATCTGTCCCCGCCCCCCCCCCCCCCCCCCGCCCCCCGCCCCCCCGCCCAACCCTCCCTCTAGTTCTATTTATCTATTCCTCTCTGTCATTCTGCCTAGTTTTTTCAAAAAAACGGAGACATAGATGGACTCCTGCACGACACACCTGCTGGCGTCATACCAGCAAGGGAGCACGAGAGGGATAGATGGATTAAAATACTATAATATTTAAAGCCGTTGCTATTTTTTCCCCCTCTTGATCATCATCATCATCATCATCATCATCATCATCATCATCTCATCGCCATCCTATTTCCAATTAACATTCCGGTGATCCCCCAATAATCCCGGATGTTCCCGGGGACCTTGGCCTGCTCCGCGAATGCCAGGCTCAGCCAGTCTCAGTCAGCCTCGTCGGCTGCGCTGTTGGCTACTGCCCCACGGCGCCGCGATATCTCCTCATATCTCCCTCGTCGACTGCCACCCGGGGGTTTTCCAGAAATCCAGTTCCCCCCCCCGCCCCTTATTTTTGGCGGGATGAGGAGGAGGAGGAGGAGGGGGAGGGAGCCTACCTCCTCCTCTTCAGCCATGTGCGGCGAGGTGTGACCTTGCGACCTGTCGCGTGTGCTTTGCAAACTCGTTGTGTTGTGATGATGACCCTGCTCTGCTGTGTTATTGATTATTGGCTCGTTGTTGTGACGTGTGTTGTTTGTACGCCTGTTTGTGTGGTTTGTTGGCCTCATATCTCTCTCGCTCTCGCTCTCTCTTCTCTCCCCCTTGTTTTATCATTGTGTCTCTCTCTGCATCCGTCCATCTGTCTGTCTGACTTGTCTGTCTGTCTGTCTGCCTGTATGACCCTTTTTAATAGTTATTTAACTCCCAGCTCCCCGTTCCCACAGGAGGTATAGTTACCCCTTGCCAGGCCGTTATTGTCAATAAAGATTTGTCCTTGACGAACGTGCTTGGTGAAATAAAAGTTGTTGTTGATGATGATGGTGATGGTGGTGATGATGGTGATGGTTATGGTGATGACAGAGCTCCGTGCCGCACTCTGACAGGAGCAACAGGACGGGGAGGGGTGACCGGGGGAGGGGGGGGGGGCAGAGAAGGGTGGTGTCGGGGGGCGTGGAGGTCACCTCGTCTATGGCGTCGACTATAAAGGGCAGACGGGCCAGATGGACACGCTGTCTGGCCCCCCGATGTCCGACCTGACGCAAGCCTCGCGTGCGTGCGCTTTGTTTTTCACGAGCCGTCATGTCGTGATGTACCCTCTTTGAGACGTTGTCTATGAGCGCCGCGAGCGCACTCGACTCACCCACTCGTACCGACGATGAGGGGAAATAAAAACTCCCAGCGGTCTCAACGACGACCCGAGTCTCTCACCTCTGCATCCTGTCCACTGATGGGGAGTTTTGTGTTTGTTTTTTTTCGTCTGGAAACCTGAGCTTGTGCGGGAAAGCGGCCGCCATGTTTCCGCGCCGCGACTGCGTCTGTTGATGTTGATCGTTGACCCTGCCTCTGAGGTCCCCTTTTGGATGAAATGAAAGTGTCTGGAGTACGTATAGCGTATCGGCGTTAATGCGATGTGCGTCTCGAGTGCAATTCCGTTCCGCCCCCTTCAAAAAGCCCTCCCGCCATGTAAATTCCTTCCGAGAGTTGTTTTCTATAGTTATTCCTCCCAACAAGAGCCCTGACAAGGGACCTTACGAGGGCCCCCTTATCTGTCCCTACCGTTCCCCACCCTCTCCCCGCCCCCCCCCACTCCGGTTGAACTTTGTGACTCGTGGTGGAGGCTGGCGGCTGGGACCCTGCATGCTAAACTCTGTGCGTCTCCGGGGCTAAGGCGGGAGCGGTGGCGGCGGCGGCGGCGTCGTCGTCCCGGGAGCTGAAGTCTGAAGTGAGTGGAGGGTGTGATAATGTTTGCCTGCAGATAAACAACCTGACGGAGTCCTCTGCGGCATTGCAATGAGAAAAGAGGCTCTTCTCTCTCTCTCTCTCTAGCTCTCTCTCTCTCTCTCTCTCTCTCTCTCTCTCTCTCCCACTCAGGGCCAACGTTTAAACCCTCTGATGCCGCTTGTTATCATGGGCCCTGCTGTACCGCAGAAGGGGCCACCTCCTTACTGTTTATCTATTTGTTTATTTATTTCTCTGTTTGTCTATTTTGTTGTATTCATTCATTTGTTCCTTTGTTGAATTCTATTCATTGATTAATTCATCAATCCATCCATTGATTTGAATGCAATCCTCTAATCCACTGCCAAGTACAGCCGTGGCTTTGTGCGCGCGCTGAACTGTTGGAAGAGGAAGCTTTCGTTTGTGTTTGTCGGAAAAAAAACGCATAAAAACACGAACGCGTCGACAAGGTCGTGTCGTGTTCATTTTCAATGCACTGCAACGTTTCCTTAAATGCTAAACAGTTTACAAATGGCCTTAGTTGATAAGAGGGAGAATGCACCGGTAGTGTGTTGTTTCAAAGTGGTCGGGTTGTAAGCCTGTGTACTGGACGATGATATTATTCTGCTGTCACCACCACTGCTACCCGAAGTGGTTGGAGGCTCAGGCAGCGGCAACCGTGTTCAACTTCAGGTCACAGAGGCGTTTCTTTGTTCTTCCGGGAAACGGATGTAAAAAATGATCTAATTTCAGATGAAGTTCCAAAGCCCCCGACGAGAATAAATGTTCCAACATCAATCGGTGTGAAAAAATACACCAAAATACATCTGCTGTGTGTGTGTGTGTGGTGTGTGTTCCGTTAGCACCACGGTGTCATGGTAATAGACGCACACTATTTCAAAACCAGCCCAGTCCACACAATGTTATATTGGGTGGACTATTGGACACGAATAAAACAACGGGTTAAAGTTATTATATTATTAGTCCAGATCACCAGCCCCAAATAGGGCCCTTAAAAACAAATGACACCTCCAAAACAGGGCATAATGGTTTGAAATAACCCAGAAGTTCAAGATTCTAGAAGTTTAATTGTCGCATACACACACATACAAAGATGTGCAGTGAAGTGAAAAAGTGGTGATGCCCAACAGAACAATACGAACGTCACAAATATCACAAATATGACAAAGTGAAGGAAAAGAATCAGAATATCCACACTATTTACATTCTTTACAGCAAAAGGTGCATCTTTTTATTTTGAATGAGAAATATGACCAAATAAGCAAATAAAACAGTTAATAATAGAAACAAGTTTATGTCGACCAAAATGCATCTTCAGAGTCAAGTCACCTCACGTCCCCTTCCGTGGCCGGCAGGCACCAAGTCGGCGTGATCGAGAAACGGCGACGGGGAAGGCGGCGACACGTGAGCGACGGACGCGCACAATATGTCCGCCGGCAGCCTCGGCTTTACCAAGTGAACCTTTTACCCAAAAAACCCCCAGCAGCCCCAGCGAGCACGCCGCACTCTTCTGTGTGTTTTGAGAGGGATGACGGCGCGAAAATCACGAAGAGCAGAGTGAAGCCCCGCATTTCCTGGAGAGATTGAAAGTCTTACCGGCTCCCACCGCACACACACACACACACACACACACACACACACACCACACACACACACACACACACACACACACATACGCGCGTGCGGCAAACTACCCTCCACCCTCCCGCGATGCTGCTTCAATGCATCGACTAAAAAGCCGAGAGTTAACATGGAGGCTGGTATTTTTTTATTGTTGTTGTCTGTTGTAAGAGTTGCGTTGGGTCGTTCAACTTGACATGGGGTGATCTTGCTCAGACACCATCTGCGTTCCTTCGGGGTCGACCGCGAACGAGGAGCGGTAGGTTGCTGACAAGGCCGGCGTCTCGCTGGGCTGGGTTGGGTTTGGTCTTGACGAAATCCAGTGTTTTCAGCGAGACAAACTTTTAATAAATGAAGTCTCCTGTCGTTGACGAAAGTAACCCCGAGTGCCAATTAGAAATAAATCCGAATCTGTATACCGGTTGTGCTGAATCATTTTTCAAGGATTATCGTTTTGCCGGCTGAGATCTTAATACTTTTGAGTGTTTAACTTTCGTGTTAGTGTTCGTGTTTTCGTCGTTTGTTTGTTTGTGTGTTTTTTTTTTTGCGTATTCGTTTAATGAATTTGCTTTTCCTTTGCGTACTTAGCCGAATGAGAATAACGGTGGAATAACGGACCAACAAAATAAATGAAATAACATGTGTTTAAGCTTTTACGACGCACAATACGCCGTCATTAATTGTCGTTTTGTTTTTAGTATCGACTCGTCTCACAAAAACGCCAAAGACACAATCAACCCCGTGCCGCGAAGATTAACAGGGAGGCTGTGGCCGGTCGACACTGAGGAACCACTGCAGAGCCAAAGCGCACTCCACTAAACATCATTACTGGGGGGTTTCCTTAAAGAAATACAATCTTTGGGCCGGGCCGAGAAACGTGTGTGTGTGGAATGGTGTTGATAAAAAATCGGTTTAATCAAAATTTGGCCAAGGAGAAACATGTATTATGAAAAGCCACAATGAATCATTTCCCTGGACAAAACATGATTTGTCTTTCCCCCAGACTACACACACACACACACACACACACACACATGCACACACACACAAACACACACAAACACACACATAACCACACACATACAGCAGTGCACACTCTCTCTCACACACACACACACACACACACACACACATAAACACACATAAAGACACAGCAGTGCTCACACAAAACCACACACACACACACACACATAACCATAGATACACAGAGCAATGCTCACACACACACAGAAATACTCACACACACACACACAAGCACACACACATACACAGCAATGCTCTCTCTCTCTCAAACACACACACACCCTATAACAGATCTACTGTATACATTTATATGAATAAACAACTGCGATACAAACAATGATTTTAATTAATGCTGCATTTCCGTATTCAATTCATTCACAATACAGACGAAAATATCTTCCAGCTTCACCCCCCAGCCACAAAAAACCCCTCTGATGTGAAATCTACAGTAATAAATTATACTAGAATGTTCTCATGCCCTTTGTAATATAAACGTCCACATTTGGCTGATGAGGACAAATGCTTACCATGTGACCTTTGACCCCCCCACACTGTAGTGACAAGAACTCCTGCGTTTTGTACGATTTCTGTTTCTGCCACGTTTTTTTCCCCCCTCTTCTTTTCCTCCTTCCTTCCGTCCTTTCTTTGTTCTGACCTTTCCTAGCGCGGTGCACTCACCCCATCATCGGCCCGGCATGACGCGTCGGACCTGTGGAATGTACTGGAAATAATTAAACGTACGCAAGGTTAACTTTGCCTTGCGACCTCTGACCGTTCCGGGATCATTACGGATGATCTGTGATGTCATCCGTGCCATGGTCTTCCGCCTGCGCGCGCGCGTGGATGTGCGGTACAACGTAGCATCTGTATTCTAAATGTAGTTTTTATAATATGTATTGTTTTCATCAGATTTTACAGAAAATGTCTATCAAAATGGCGAAAGATGGTACTATA
>PIJE02004869.1:0-10941 GCA_002895965.2 Coryphaenoides rupestris | reverse complement strand
GTAACCGTGGTGATATGAAGCAGTCCAGGAGTGGTAACCGTGGTGATATGAAGCAGTCCAGGAGTGGTAACCGTGGTGATATGAAGCAGTCCAGGAGTGGTAACCGTGGTGATATGAAGCAGTCCAGGAGTGGTAACCGTGGTGATATGAAGCAGTCCAGGAGTGGTAACCGTGGTGATATGAAGCGGTTAAGGAGTGGTAACCGTGGTGATATGAAGCGGTTAAGGAGTGGTAACCGCGGTTCAAGAGAGATGGATGTGGAGAGAGTGGGGAAGGCCTGGTCTTCCAGAGGGTCCAGTGGATAACAGCCCACTAATACTTATTATCGAAATACCTTCTCCAGGGGATTACAGCCTCACCTACTACACTTAAACCATCTGCTGCTGCAGCTAGACCACACCACTAAACTAAACCCCACCTAACTAAACTAAACCCCACCTAACTACCCTAAACCCCACCTAACCATAAGGGGTAGGTAGGGTAGGGTCTTCACATAGGCTGTGGACAATGGGGGTTCGAACCCAGAACCTTTCAGTCTAACAAGAGTCAAACAAGCATAACCACTCGGACTATCCTTCCCTCCTCCAGTAAGATATGTGACAGTGGGAATTTAACCAACAACCTTCTGGCTTGGAGTTGAAGACCCTAACCTTGATACAATTCTGACCATTTTGTTGTTCTGTTGGAATAAACCAGATTTACGTTCGCGTCTCTTAACCCGAGGCGTGAATCAATTCAGAATGTAAACGGGCCGTAACTGGACCACCGCTTTAAATCCACGGCACACCTTTCCTAAGATGACCAGCACGCATCCGCAGAGTAGTAATGCAGATTAGCTCTGGCTAAAGATTAAGCAAATTAGCCGCTAGCTCCAGGAATAACCTGTTGCCGTGCGCTGGGGTCCACCGTGTTCGACATGTAGAGCGCAGAAAACACAGCATGGATCCTTCCAGAACCCACCGGCTGTCTACAACATTCACATAGGTGAGCCCAATATTGTATATCTGTAGATTATTGACATATTTGATGTATTCCGATGCGTCGTTAGTGTCATTTGGTTTACTGGTTATCTGGTTCAAACCGGTTTGCCGGTGGTCATCTGAGCCGCTAGTAGCCAAAGTCATAACGAGATCCAGTTTAAATTCTCAGCTAAAATGTATACAATTATTTACCTAAATGTGGAAATTGGATTATAAACACATAATCTCATCTCATTTTAAAATAACTTTAATATAAGATGCTGTTTGGCTTTAGATCATGACTTTGATGGGATAAGGAGTTTATAAATTATAACTTAACGAATGTCACTTCAATTAAAATACAGGAATCTATTTACAACCAGTTTTGTAATCTCTTTAATGCTAGTCCTGTTCTGTTATTGTTTCATGTAATTAGAGCTATCTACCGTCTCCTTTTTACTTACACTTTCATTTTGTATTTATTTATTTCAAAGCAGTGGGCTTTTTATTTCTCTGTTTCTAATATTAAAGATATTAGAATGAGGTATCGATAAAGAACAAAGGTTCTTCTCCCAGCCAATAGGAGCCACTCTCCTCTGTTGCATGGCTAAAACCGAGCCAATCAGGTGCCTTGAAGGCATCACCTGACCAGCAGGTGAGCTCCCTTCATGTTTGACCTGACGGACCCGAGCTTCCACAGTTAACAACAGTTGACCTCAGGACACGTTTGTTTACCAGCTACCATCCGCCACTCAAATGAAGAGCCCAGATATTGTTCTGATCACGTTCCATTTTTGTTTGCTTTGAAGGGAAATGGTCGTATAACTAATGTGATATAGGATTAATATTTCCATGTCTGTTCCTCCAGAAGACCAACGATGTCGTCGGGGGCACCGGGGCCTCGCAGGGCCCTCCTCCCAGACCAGTCCGGGTCCTGGGGAAGCGGCCAAAGCCTGACCGCCTCCCGCCAGCTCAGTCACGCCCTGGACCCCATCCCCTCCAAGAGGATCTGCTTCTACAAGAGCGGAGACCCCCAGTTCGGTGGGCTGCGCCTGGTCATAAACCGCCGCACCTTCAAGAGTTTCGATGCGCTCCTGGACAGCCTGTCCACGAAGGTGCCGCTGCCGTTCGGCGTAAGGAACATCACGACACCGCGGGGGGTCCACGCCGTGCGCACGCTGGACCAGCTGGAAGATGGGAAGTCCTACATCTGCTCGGACAGCCGCAAGGTCAAGCCCATCAACCTGGCCCAGGCTAGGAGGAAGCTACCGCCGTGGTACAACGCCCGGCCCGGTACGGGGCGGCGCCGGGCGGTACAGCTGGCCAGGATGTACAACGGAGCGGGGAAACCTCTGCGTCCTGTGCCCATGGTCGTACGCATGCCGCAGAGGCTAACGGTGTTCCGTAATGGAAAGCCCGCAGTTAGGCAAACGGTAACGCTGCAGAAGAGGAGCAGGCAGAGCTTCGAGGTTCTGCTGGAGTCCGTCTCAGAGCTGCTGCAGTTCCCTGTGCTCAAACTGCACACAGTGGACGGGCGACGGGTGAGTCCTTCCCGGCCACTCCGGATCACCTCCAGATCAATGAGGATCAATCAATTGAGATTTGCCTCAATTTATTGTGATTGCTTGGTTCCTCTCCAATACCTTTTGTAGACGGGGCCTTAAACATTTATGAAACACTCACCGAAAAACTTTGCTAACAGCATGATATTGGTATTAACATTGTCATGGGTTGTTCAGTTTATAACCAAAAACATAATTTAGACCAACCCCTGTTGCCTTAACCTCTCCAATGGTGAAATGATGAGCTACCTGTTGAGATTAAAAAGTAAAAATTTATAAAACCTTCAGAATAAATTGAAAACATCTATTTTAAGACATTTCTTTGGGTTGGGTTTAATATCTTCTTAACCTACGGCCTGATTTAGCCCCCGGCCTGTAAATACCCACAACTAGGAGAGAGAAAGGGGGAGAGAGGGAGAGAGGGAGAGAGAGATAAGCTGCTTTAACTCCTCCTAATACCTGGCAAGGGATTCTGGGATGCGGAGCAGCAGGGGGGAGATAGACTTTAAAGAGAGAGAACCAGAGAGACACGTGGGAGAGGGAGGGAACCACCCATCACCACCCACACCAGGGTGCCTCTCATGGGGACAGAGCAGAGGGGCTGGCCTTCCCTCTGGCTCTCCCATCAGTGATCCATAACACTGGGTCCATTCAGACACTTATGACATATTAATGCCGGGCCCATCAGGTGATGCAAAAAGATGCTCAAACACGTCGAAAGGTACTAGTATGGTAAATATTAATACAGGGTTAGGGGGGTTGGGGTTTATTTGACAATCGCGTAACCCATGATAAAGATAAACCTGACATGTTATTTATGCTATGATTAGCTTCCTGACTATCATGGTCAAGTTAGCTGTTTGAGTGTTTAATATGAGCATGCTCCAGGTGACTGAAGCTTGCCTGGTTTGTGTCTGGGGCAGGTGGACGGCCTGCCGGCCCTCATCCTGTGCTCCGGGACGGTGGTGGCTGCGGGCAAGGAGCCCTTCAAGCCCGGGAACTACGACGTGCAGGGGCCCCCCGCTCCAGAACGGCCACCTGCTAACCGCCTGGCGCCCAGGAGAATACGGCCAACGCACCGTAAGTCTCGTCAAGCATTTTAAAATGTTACAGTAAAAATTATAATGACACAAACATACTAACTGTTTTGTACATTGTTGTACAATAGCATCAGCTCCAGTATATCATATGACCACCAATCCAATAGCCTAGTGGTGCATTACGTCAGTCCTGGGTAAGACCTGTCTACTGGTATTACCCATCTACTGGTATTACCTGGCTCTAACTGCTCATAGGATGAGAACTGCTTCTCATCCTATGAGCAGGCAGAGCCAGGTGAAACCAGTTAGTACCAATGAGCAGAGACAATAGACCAGAGATGACCTACATAGCCCCCTGCAGTCTGCTATTATCCCTCTCTATTATACACTGGCCATACTTTCACTTGCTGTTACCCCTTCCTCTTTTCTAACTGTCCTCTCTTTTCTTGTTTCATGCTGCGTGGATTATCTGCGAACACAAACCAATGGGATTGTACACGTCTGATTGGTCAACTTTGTTCAAAATCAACATTCTCAACTGAAACAAAAGGCAAAAAGAAGTCCATGACCCGTGCGTCCAAATTGAGGAACTACTCCGAGTCCTCCCAGAGATACTTCCTCAATCAGATCCACAAGTCCATCTCGGAGAGCATGTGTGATTATCCCCATAACCCAACAGACTCCATAGACCTGGACAAGAGCCATATGATGGAGTCTGTCGTTGAAACGGATGCAGAGACCTGCCCCGACCACAGAACCCATGAGCAAGGCTTCTGCCTGCCAAAGGAGGACGACATCGAGAAGTCCTTCCGGGTGAACCAAGATGGCAGCATGACGGTGGAGATGAAGGTCCGTCTGACCCTCAAGGAAGAGGAGACCATTCATTGGACGACCACCGTGTCTCGATCCAGTGTGGCCAATGAGCTCCTTCCAGATGTTTTCCCTGAGCCAGAGCCAGAGCCAGAGGAACAGGAGAGTAATTCTCCCGAACCCGACGCACCAGAAACATCTCACCCGGCAGTTGCCATGGAAATGTTGAGCAACGACAAACCGAGGGGAGACAACAATTACAATAATGAACCACCACCACTCGAGAGCGGCCTCTCCAACGAGGAGGGGAACATGGAGGATGAGGTAACTTTAAAGACCACCATCGGGAGGGCACCCACACCAGGTGTCAGGAAGGCCCTGACATCCACAGAGAGCATGAGAGCAAACATGGCAGAGACGGTTCAGGATGTCCGGTCCTCCTCCTACAGAGCAGAGACCGAGCAGTATCGCATGACCCAGCAGAGCAGCACAAGGCCAGTGCCCAAACCCCGAAGGCTGGCCTCTATGGGGCCAGCCTCTATCAACTACAGGTACGACTCAGCTGGGATGTCTGAGGTCCTGCAGATTGAAAACAATGGAGAGGAGGTCACAGAGACTGTGTTACACATATACGAACAGCAAATCTCCCAGGACAACTTCTACGGGAACACTCACTACCGTGCTCAAGGAGTCTCCATGTACGGTGCTCATTATGGAAGACCCTCCACCTCCGACACGCCATGGAGCATGAATGCTAATGTGGAAGCCAAGTTTGGTAGACCTTCCACAGCCTCAGAGACCGTCCAAACCTGGAAAGCTGATAGCATGTTGCAAACCTCAGATATCACTACCTGTAAAAACGTGGTGAAAAACACCCAAAAGAAACATGATGAAAGCAAAGATTCTTCTACGTTATCTCCAGGAACCGGGAAGGACAAACAACACCAAAATGTGGCTCATCAAGCTCATAAAACATCATCAAATACCAAAGCCATCAAGAAACATGTCAGATGGATTAAGTTGCCTGCCAACGGCCGTAAGCAAAGCCCCCCAGAGGCCTCTAAGAACCGCAAAAAAGTCAAACCTTTTTCCAGCACTGGGTTTTTGAAGAAAATCTATGGTGGTCGACTGAGACCCGTGAAAACCATGATGAAGATGAAGAAGACCTCAATGGAGAAGGAAAAGGCGAGGCCAGCAACAAAGCACTCAGGTCCTCCAGACGTGACCATGGAATGTACCATCAAAGTTCCAAACAAACTATTGTCAGGGGACAACAAGAAGCAGAACGTCCCATCTGCAAGGAACTCGCTGACACATCAGAAATCTATTCACAAGGAGAGGCAAACCCATAAGGCATCCAGCGGGGTCAGCAGAACGATGCCACTTCCTGTGTTCAACTCCAACAGCTCCGTCATTAATGAGTATGTTGAGCACTGGCTGGAGAACTCTCCTTCCCAGCATGCACTCTGCCCCAATGACCAAAGTCAGGCCATCAAAGTTATAAAGCAGGTGGGACTAGAGGGTGGGATTCCTGAGGGGTCAAAGGTTAATTGTGACAGAATAAAGCCAGGCCATACTGAAGGGGAAACAGGAAGGCAAAGTGCATGTGAAGAGTCCCCTTTGGCTGTGAATTTGACGAAACAGAGAATCAAACCATTACAATCTGTTCCCTCCCTCGAGAAGACCACAGCATGCGATAGCTCAACGGACAAAGTGTCCAAACAAATCAACAGCTCAGCAGACAAGACAGTTAAATCAGTCATCAAACAGACACCTAAAGACACCTCCGTATGCAGTAGTGCAATGCTATACACACTGTCATCCACCAGCAGCCAAACCTCAGCAGACAGACCACTCTCTGTTAGTCCTACAGCCGACCAAGCGCATTCACCTACTGATCACCCCAAAACAACACCCATCTCAAGCCACTCTGCTGAGCGGGAAGAACCATTATTGAGAAACTCGTCCGTGAAGAGAACACGGCTGGTCAGTAATCTCTCCTTCGAAAGGAAAATGTCGCAGAGGAAGGCTTCTGCAGAGAAATCCGCTTTAACCAGGGCTGATCCATTACAAACAACCACCACCTCTAGTCCCGTCCAAAGGGCAGATGGTGAGACACTAGAACCAAACATGTCGATAAAGACAAACGAACCAATTGAAATTCAATTGCAAAGGCCACCACACACAGACTGCAGGCTGTCATGCTGTACGTCTGTCTCACCGGTGAGTTCAGCGTCTGATGAAAGAGTGTCTTTATCCACCCCTGCATCCAGTGATGCATCCTACATCACTAAACATCTTGCTAAAGAGGCTGATTCAACTAAAACACAATTACTTAGTTCACCTCAAACTGAAACTCAATCCCCTAAACCCATTCCCAGAAAGGTGAAGGTCAGTGATCTCTCTCTGGAGAAGAAACTCTCCATCAGGAGAGCCCAGTGTGATGCTTCTGCTATCCCAAATGATCCTTCAGCAGAAGAGATCCCCGTATCCAGCAGTCCATCTCTTAAAAGAACCCAGCTACCCAGAAACCAATCTTTAAAATCAGCATCATCACAGAAAACGTCTTTGGATTCGTCAAAAGCTAAAACACTCAACAGTAGCCCCTCCAGTGAAAGCCCATCAACGCTACATAAAACATACTCAGAGAAGAAAACGTCTCCTTATTCTCAGTCACTGGATCTGGCATCACCTCCTGGAAAAGAAGGGACCAAACAGAATTTGGTTAATCAAAATCTCTCTCCAGATAAGAGATCAGAGTTGACAAAAGTTGATGTAGAGCCCCTTGTTGATGTAAAAGGCAACGTAAAACCATTCATAGACACTGGAAGACCTCAAGGATCGCATGAAAAACCAGCTATTCCGAAACACCAGAACTTATCTGATGATCAGAAGGTGGTTCATACTCATCAGAAGAAGCACAGCACAACTGACATCAAAGACACGTTGTTGTTACAAGAAAAGCAGCATCTCAGTTCTGCTCCCCAGGGATCCACTGAAGACAAGGAGGTGGAATCAAGGAATAATTTAGAGAACGGCAAAAACCAAAATGTGGATGAACAAGAAGTGCAGCAGGGCAGCCTGAACAAAAATCAACCAATCAAATCACATGTCCCATATATGGATATGGAGGACACTAGAGAGGAGAGCCATGAGGAGAACAGGTGTAGCTCAGAGGGCAAACATGTGGATGGAGAATCTAAGGAACATGACAGGAACAGCAACGACAGCATGTTCAGCCCTGAGGAGGTGTCCAGCTCCGACGAGGAATGGAAGCACCATCCTGAAACACAGCAGAAGCTATCTTCACCTGAGGAGCAAGAAGGCGTTGAACATAGGCAGCTGAAACAAGTGAGAAACAACATGTCTGACTACAAGAGTCTCTCTAGCTCAGAAGAAGAGGAACACAAGCTGCAATGCAGAGACAGGTTTAAACGCTCAAACATAAACCTCAGCAGTACACAAGAAACATCTAGCAGGAATCGACCTGACAAAGAGGATCTGACAAGCTCAGAAGACGACCAACATGTTGAATTACAGAGTAGGACCAACACCAGGTCTGTCCGCATCCTTGCCCCTGGAGATAAACAAATCCGGCAAAAACTGACCAAAATTGAGAGTTTGAGTGAAGAACATGTGTCTACCCTAGATGAAGAAGAAGTGATGCAGTCAGAAAAAGACCAAGCACAGTGGTGCTGCACAGTGGCAAAGTCATGTACTTCATCTAGTCTGGATGTAGCAGAGCTGTCAAGCACGGAGAAAGAGCTAAAAGAGGTAAGGAGTTATGAGGAGTGTAAGCAGATGAAGGACATCATTAAGGAACATATCTCAGGCCACGAAGAAGCCAGCCAGGGTAGTATGGTGGAGGAAGAGGAGGAAGACAAGGAAGAGGAAGAAGACAGCAGTGTGTTGAAACAGGCCAATGGGTTAGAGCCTGGTTTAAAGTTGGATGAAGACAATGAGAGAGACCAAAAATCAGATGGAGGTGAGGATGAGAGAGCCAACGCAGGGAATGAGAAGTGCAGCTCTACTGAGGATGAGATGAGCTATGGACAAAAGGACCAGCGACCAGAAGAAGGACATGAGAACCAGGAGCAGCAGGTCCATGGAAAACGTTCTCCAGAAGATAGTCAAAGAGTTGCGCCACAACAGAAAGCTCAAACAGCAGAAATCATGTCTCAATCTGTGGCAGAAAGAATAGGTCTTCTGAAGAAACAGGTGGCTGAGACACAGTGGAAGGGTGAAACAGACAGCATCCGAATTCAGGCAGACGAATCCACCTCAGAGGTTGAATCCCCAACACCTGATACGAAGACGACCCGGGCTTTACCTGGGTCCAGGTCAGCGCCGCAGTCCTCGTTGTCCTTCAGCTACGACTCAAGCAGCATTATAAATCGACAGCCCGAGGGTGCCATGGTGCGGTCCATAAAGGAGATGTTCATGGCAAAGAGCGTTCCGGATGTTCAGTGTGAGGATGGGGATGTCCGTGGTCCAATCAGCTCTGAGCCCAGCCCAGCGAGCGGATTACCAGATTCAGACGAGCTGTGGGACGCCGGCTCCATCGCCAAGGGCTTCGTCAGGAGGACGATAGAGCGGCTGTACGGCAGGAAGGATCCCACCGCTGGCGTCACTCCAAGTGAAAGACCCACGTCTTTGTCTAAACAGATGAAAGAAGGTTCTAGCATCTCCTCGTCCCTCCACTCGCCTCGGTCCAAGCCCCAGTCTGACATGCCTTATTTTAATTCTACCAACACGTTCGACACATTGAGCGAAGCTACGCGCTGCACAGCTTTCAATACGCAAGTGGGGCCGGGCGTCAGCCTGCCGATTGACCAGGACAGATCGCAAGTCCGCAAGTCCATCTCTGACCCGGTTGGTCTCAATAAGGCGCTCCTTGATAAAGATCCGTCAGAGGACACCTCGCAGAAGGTCCCAGTTTCCCTTTTCAGCTCAAATTCTGAACCAGAAGATAAGTTGGAACAGACAAAGTGCACCTACTTCTCTCTGCCCTGCGCCAGTGACTCAGACCAGGGTCCTGAAGACCCAGGCGCCGTGAGCAAGAACGATGACAGCAGTGTTGATATACAAGAGGACCAAGAGGAGGCCAGACGCGGCAAAGTGCCTGGCTTAAGGCTGCATGATAACAAGGTACACCCGCTGGGCCCCCAGGGGGCCCCTGGGGGTCAGGTTGTGGTGGCGCAGCCTGCGCGAGGCCAAGGTGTTGTGAGACCCGTGGAACTCGACGCTCTCGATGCGTTGTACACGTTTTGTGGTGAGCACTGTCCCATCCTATGACCAGCTACGGTCAACATGGATGACTCCAACTACGGTTGCTCTGTCTCACCTCTGAACATTGTGACAAGATGGTTTAATACATTTTTATGGTGCCTACATTTAACTGTTGCCATAGTTTGGACTTGTTACCAAGCCGTGTTGTAACCAACTAACTAACCAACTGACCAACTAACTGGCAACTGCTCCCCACCATTTCCTAACCAAAGTATTAACCATTACCAAAGCAACAACAGTTAAGCTTTTTAAAGTTTGAATCATCAGGGTTCACTGTAAAAACTGTACATATTGTGAATGTGTGTGTGTTAGTGTGCAGTATTCATATGACCATGTGACTGTGTTCCTATACCGACACACACCAACGCAGATGGATCTTCGATGTGGCCTGTTCACCGAGCAAATACTCCTCATGTTACTGTAATCACCTCAGATCAAGACCTGAAACACACCTTAGAGCATCAGGTAGCCAGCTGTGGGTCTCAACAGCTGTGGTCTAGAATGTCCAACGACGCTCACAGAGAAACTGATTCCTAGACAAGATAGTGGACATAGTGGATGTATTATGTAAATATAACTGATGTGTGACATGATAGTTTTTATATGTAGTTCATATTCTACTGATCGTCTGGCAGCTGTGACTACTTTGTCTTGATTGTTTTTTGGAGAATAAAAGTTTGTTTGTTTCTGTGGATCGTCTGTCGTGGTTACAGTTCATCTGCCATACTTTTGACTTCTTAGTTCAATGAAATATAAATAATAATAATAATGTATATTAATACACATATTTCACTCATACATGCACACCGAATTTGAGCAATTAGGTTCTATGTGTGTTTCTAAATTCAACACAAATACTTGTAATCATTAGTTTGTATTTAGTATGTGCCAGACAACAATACAACAAAAGTATGTTTTTCCTAAACGTTGAGGCTGTCCAATCACAAGTTCCCAAAGGAAAATTCTAGAACTCCTTTTCCCTGAAAACATTGTAATCCTCAGGAGTGTAAACAAGCCTAAATTAACAGGGCCTTAAAATACCGAAAATCATTTGCTTTCTTTGGGTGATTGGTCTCCAAGCGGAGGCCCCGTCTCTGGTCGTGAGGAAGTGTCCGTGTTGTTCTAGGGGATACCTGCTTGTTGTGCTTCTGTTGCCACCGGCCTGCTGAGTGTTGTGACAGGAGAGGACAGGAATGCCCGACGCAGGGCCTGGTCTTATCCCAGTAAAACACCACACGCTGCTGTCGGCCAACATGTAAACACAACTACTCCTTAATGACC
>PIJE02004868.1:0-22473 GCA_002895965.2 Coryphaenoides rupestris | reverse complement strand
CCTTCATTAAACTCATTTCGGCCGCTTGTATCACCGATCTCATTCTCACACACACATGAATAAACCCCACCTAAACTTACAGGAAGTTACTTTACTCTGCTATTGACAAACTGTTCAGCTTGGCCGCAATGACCACTTCTTCTGCCTGTCCCCTGGTGTTACCGCTGCCGCACACGGAGGATCGTGTGTGTTTGTGTTTGAGTTCTTCCATCCTGCCACACTTACTTACTCACCTGCACAATGCAACCTGTTCAAGACCTGTGTCCCCGTATCCCGGCCATTGGACGATACTATTCAGTTGTGTCTTGTGATAACCTGTACCTTGCAGGAACTTTATGAAAGGTCATTCCAAACATCTCCTGTGGTTGGGCTGCAATTGGGTCCAAAACACACCCATTACACATCACTATTCTATAAACACCATTCGATTTCCAAAAGAATGTGCCGTACCAGGGAGTGCCCTTTTTATCCATGAATATTTAGTTAAATCTCCAATACAAGCAAAATACAATGCAAATACAAGCCCAACATCCATTAAAGATTACATTTGCAAAACATGGTGTGGTACATTGTGGTTCATGCAGCATGAACAATATCGGTCTTCACAACTTTGTATACAATGTGAATTTATTAACACCATGTTACTGATTGTATTTTCCTTCTCCTTCCATTTCTGGTAATGCACTCCATGTCTTTATGTAACAACAGAGTAAAGGTTATTTTCTAATGGGACGGTTGAGTACCTAATGCTGTATTCAAAGGAACATTTCAACTGTGATGAGCAGGGAACCAACAGTGTGGAAAGTGCTTTGAGGTTCGTTGTGAGGAACCCAGCTCAAGATGTTTACCTTTTTTTGTTTTAGCCTTAATCGTAAAGTATCAATCATGTCCCCAAAATATATTTGATATCAAATACATGCCATATGGATTTTTGATTTGTAAAATGTTTCAATTAAATAAACTGATAATGAAGTTAACTTGGGTACAGATTCACTGCGGACGCCGGGACGAGGGCTTCTGGCGGGACGACTGCTTGCTTTGTTGAGGGAACCCGACTTTAGGCCGAACAAACCTCACTGTGGTAAAGTGACTGGTTAACTCTGCCCTGCAGCTCCTAACTGTCCCTGGATGGCTGACCTTCTGTTGTTTAGGTGTACTTCCTCAGCATAGAGTTGATCTGCTCATGACAGGCAGTCGACGAGTTGGTCATCCGATTTACCTGAGGTTGAAGCTGAGTTGCTTTGTCTGTTTTTCCCATGTTCAAGTGGATTCCGTCCGGGTGCTCCAGTTTCTCCAAAAGACACAAATTAGGTTAATACTCCTGCCTCACATTTGGTACACATCACCTCGGGCAGCATGTATGTTACCATATATTGGTCCGATGGCCCAGTAATAATACTATCTTCATGTATTTTGACGTGCAAATACATTATTTACAAAATGCTTGCTTTTTAGTGTGCACTTTGGCTAAAAATGTCAAGGCTTTAAGAACTGATTGATTTAATTCAAATAATGACATGAAAATAAACTAAATATGTTTTCAGTGTCGATTCAAATGTAATAACTGCACCTCACAGGAGACCAAGTAGATCATTGGCTCGCCTGAGTCAGTGTCTCAGTTCCAGCCAATCACAGTTGATCTTTGGTATGTACATGATTGTCTTTTCAGTCCAAGCTTTCATTTGAGTGAGTACTTCGCAGGTTCAGCACCAAAACGTGACGATGTTGCCAATACTTTTTGCAATGACAATTCTGAGTACAGCTTGTAAGTACAATTTAAAATTCACTTTCATGAAGTGTAAGTTATGGGGAACATTCAGAAGGTTTGGTGATATCATGTCTGTTTGAATGTTCCAGTGTAGTATGTATGTATGTATGTATTTACAGTATGTATTCATGTATCGATAGATGTATCGATGTACCGTAAGTAAAATTCACCCCAAAATGCAAGTAATAGTGAATTACGGATTCATGGATTTAGTTTTTCTTTATGTTTCAGTGCTGATTCAGACCCAAGGGGGATCCTCAACCACTCTCTTTGAAAACAGCAGACCTTGGAGATAATGTTACTCTACATTGTGTAGTGTTGAGTGAAAGAGGAGAAAAGTTATTCTGGTACAAGCAATCTCTTGGATATGTACCCCAATTGGTTGCGAGCACAGAGTTCAGATCCAGAAAAATATACCCACCCTACGAATCTAGGTTCACACTGGGAGAAGGAACTGACTTTAGTTTGACCATGAGCGATGTAAATGAAGAGGATGAAGCTAATTATTTCTGTAATCATGTAAAGTATTTCAACCAGAGTTGGATCAACGGCACATTTCTGTCTGTGAAAGGTAGGGGTAATTGTTTCTAATATTGTGAGCAAAAAACATCATTTTGTTCTGAAATAAACACCAAAGATGTTGGGTACATTGGATATTGGAAACATTTGATTTTATCTCATTATGCAGGGAATGAGCAGACATCAGTCTCCCAGACTGTGGTCCAACAGCCTGCGTCAGCATCAGTTCAGCCGGGAGACCCTGTGGTTCTCAAGTGCTCTATTACCTCCCAGAGGACAGACCACAGTAACCAGTGCCAAGGGGAACCAGAGAACAATGTAGCCACCTCTGATGCTGGGACTTACTACTGTGCCCTGGCAGCATGTGGGGGAATTGTGTTTGGAAGTGGAACTAAACTGGAAGTAGCAGATGATACAGGTTTGGTTCTTGTTTCATTAAGAAGATAATAGATTTAGTAGTTAATCACACGTGAACATATGTTATACTTAAAGTACATTTGAGATGAATGTGATGGTAATGGTTCAGAAAGTATATGATGAGTGTTCTACAGATCCATGATGATCCATTCTTGATTTTAGGTCCCGACTGGAATCTCGCTATCTTGGTGCATCGGATGCTGTTGGCCTGCTGTTTGCTTGTGATTATAATACTCATTCTCATCATACATTGCAGGTTTGTGAGCATTGTAACGCTTCTTACTTAGCCTCTTTTTTCCAACTGATATGATAGTAGGCTTCCCACCCGCCTTGATAGAGGAGATGTTTAGCTGCTGGATCTCCTCAATGGATTCTGTTCCAGATAGATGTTTAGATATACAGTATATGTACATTTTCAAATAAGTAACATTTGAACCATGATGGAAAAAAAGTTTGGCTCAAGGCTTTGCTTTTAATTAAGCCCAAAATGTTCCTCTCAGACGTTTGGGTATAATACACAGCTCTCTGTTGTAGGACGGGGAAATAGTCTCCTTGAACTACGCAGCGTTGGAGTTCTCTGGCAGGAAAACCAAAGGAAGGAAGAAAAACAAGGAAAGGACTCAGGAGAGTCTGTATTCTGCTGTGAGAGAAACCGGCCACTGAAGTCCATCAACTAGGTCCTCATATAGTTTGAATTCCTCAATTTTGTGATCTCGTAATGTGCAGTCAACTGTGTCTCTATAATCATGTTAGTTTCCTCACATATTTCCAAAGTTAATCGCAGGTTTATTATATGTGCATAGTTGACAAGACGTAGACAAGATGGCATTGATTGTGTAAGAATGGTTGGTATTGAGTCACATTTTATTAAGATGATAATATTAACAAGTGACCCACAATGCTATGATGAATTACTATTATTATAATCAAGCAACATCTTTCGACAAATGTACTGACTGTCAGTCACTTTGGATAAAATCATCCGCCAAATGCTCGAAGTGCAAATGTAAATGTCAATGTTTCTCTGTTCACCAACACAAAAATCACCTTTCCGTTTCAGTCAGCCATGGGAAATATATATACGTCCATTTCATGTTTGGTTTCTGCAGAGTCTTAGCAACACATCCTGTTGACAGCAACTCTCAGGTTATGATTAAGTGTGTTGGTGGTGTGTTGAAGACAGAGACATGGTCCACCACAGCCCTCGCCTCTCTGATCAACCGCTGCTTGGAGCCTCACGCTCTGTTTCCAACACAGTGGTAGAAAATACATACGATAGCAAATAACACCAAGTTATATCTGTCATGGTCTTATTCTCACATAAAGTATGCACGTACATCAAGAATTGTACTTGCAAGTTCACAGGGGCTTGTTGCATTAAAGGTGCTGTATGTAAGAATCATGAATCTGTTCAGGGCCTACATGTAGGATTTTACAGCACAAATCACTTTAAATTCCCAGTTTATTAGCAGGTTGTGGTTGATGTTAAAACATGAGAGCTTCCCAGACTCTCTGTTGCGTAGAACAGCTTTTGGGCTGATTTCTCTTATATTTGAGTCGGGTTGGATTTCGTGGGGAAAAGGAACAAAGTGACATGTAAGCGTGGATAATTAAAAAAGATATATATTTCATAGCTTTTTTAAATGTGTACAAGGTTTAATTATGATTAGAATTAACATTACTTTCTGATTGTTATTGTCTCAACCCACGGAGCTAAGAATGCACTGATTCTTACATATAGTACCTTTAAGGTGTACATGGGAGGATGTAAAAACAAAAATATGAATGGAATACAATATAAGAATTATGGTGTTTTTGTGAGAGTGTTAAAATTTTTTAATGGCAGTTATTTAATTCCAAAATGATTATATTCATTATGTAAAATATACAAATAAATACAAATCTGTACATCAATCGTGTGTTGATGTATTTCTCTCTGTTTCTCTAAATTGACGCTTTTCCCAGCAGGACCAACACTGGTGTAGCTCATAATGTTAACTATGGGTCTGTTGATACATTGATACCATGCTGGTGCTGTGACACATGAATAAAACCTTCCTAACTTTACGGGCAGTCATCGTATACTACTATTGACGAACTGTGAAATTGGTCCATTATAAGATGAACTTTATTAATTTTGTTTTGTTATTAAGATTATCTAATTCTTTCGGTCACTACCCAAAGCTCGTGACCAGAGATCGCGGATACAAGCGGCCGAAATGAGTTTCCTCCGCAGGGTGGCTGGGCTCAGCCTTAGAGATAGGGTGAGGAGCTCAGACATCCGGAGGGAGCTCGGAGTAGAGCAGCTGCTCCTCCGCATCGAAAGGAGTCAGCTGAGGTGGTTCGGGCATCTGATTAGGATGCCCCCCGGGCGCCTCCCTTTGGAGGTTTTCCGGGCACGTCCAACTGGGAGGAGACCCCGGGGCAGACCCAGAACCCGCTGGAGAGATTATATATCTCGTCTGGCCTGGGAACGCCTCGGGATCCCCCAGGAGGAACTAGAGAGTGTGGCTGGGGAGAAGGAAGCCTGGGGGGCCCTGCTTAGCCGGCTGCCACCGCGACCCGACCCCAGATAAGCGGACGATAATGGATGGATGGATGGATGGATATTAAGATTATCAGAAATGTATTCATTACAAAACATTCATCATTCAGGGAAAGATATAGTGAATAAATGACAGATTGCAATGTTTGTCACATAGATTAAATATAGCAATTAATTAATGAGAGAAGTTGTGTTCAGTTTAGATCGAAATCCAATGTTGACTGCACTTCACAGAACAGGTGGATCATTGGTTTGCTTCACTTAAGGTCTTCATGTTCCAGCCAATCACAGTTGGCTGGTCTCTGGTATGTAAATGTTGGTCTTTCAAGTCAAAATCTTTCACTGAGTGAGTTCAGCAGTGGTTTAGCACCAAACCCTGAGCATTTTAGCAATATTTTTCCTTATGACAATTCTGAGCACAGCATGTAATTACTTTTCCTCTTACTTGCTATCTTATGACTCGACTAGTATCTGCTCACAATAATTTTTTGGAGAAGAAACTGACTTTATATACACACAGAGAGAGAGAGAGAGAGAGAGAGAGAGAGAGAGAGAGAGAGAGAGCACAGTCAGGAGGATTATTTCTTGTTGATTTCTACACTTAATCCACAATCCAAAAAGATTGGTTGTAGTTCCTACAAATAACCACTAAGCTGCACTAGTTGCAAGAGTTTTGTATGTGTTTTCAGGAGTTGAAGCCAAGACTGTTTTTTTCACTCACCCTTTTCAGTCAACCTTTCTGATGTGACAGAGGACATACAAGCTGTATATGTAGAGTACATCTTCAATCATATCAAAAGTTTTGTGGTGGTCCGGCCCCCGCTAAGTAGCATTTGGTCTGTTATGGCCCTCAACCTCAAATGATTTTGAGACCCCTGGTCTAGGGGCTATGGAAAGACGATGAAGAACATTATTTCTGTCATCAAGGAATCTGTTAAAGTTACAATTCATCCCAAATGCTTAGGGGTGTAACAAATAACAGATTTGAATCGGAAAATCGGTTTTGATTCAAAAGATGCGAGTGCATCGGTACACGGACCCCTGGATCAGTCTAAACGTAGCATGAACCGGCCGATGGCCCGATCACAAAGTTATGAATTGGTTGTATGTTGTTGCTGTGCTGCTGAATCCTCCGTCTGCTCAGTGTCTGCAGGCTCTCTCTCTCTCTCTCACACACACACACACACACACACACACACACACACACACACACACACACACACACACACACACACACACACACATATTAAACTCTCGCGAGACTTGTCATAGTAATGTTAGATAGCGCTCTGTTTGCGAGGGAAAGACAAAAGATGTCCGATACGATTCACAACGTGAACGCATGTTACATTGCAAAACAACACTTTAAAAGACTGATATTCTAGAACAGTGCTTACAGTTTGACACTTTGTTGTGTTCTGTTTGCAATTTTTTTTATATAATTTTCTACCTCAGTAGAAGTTCTTAAAATGCAATATGTTACACGAATAAACGTGACATGTTTCTCAGTGACAAAATACTTGTTCCCTGGTCTTGATAAATCTATTTGAAGGTAAGCAATGCCACATTTATAGTATTGACTTATGTTAATTCATAATGTAAAATGATTGTCTACTTTAAACAAGGAACTCTATCAGATTGTATCATATCCCATCAAATCGTATTGAATCGTATCGAAGCCTACTGAATCAAATCGAACCGAATCGTTCCATTTTAAAAATGTATTGTCCCTGAATCGTATCGTACCTCATGTATCTAGATACGTATCGGATCGTCTTTTTTGGAGAGATGCACACCCCTACTAATGCTTTTTTAATAAGTAAACAATCAATTTGTTAAAACATGAAATGTGATTCCTTTAGACAGTCTATTAACTGTGCAGATCAGTGACCACAGGTTAGTCTCCCAGACTGTGGTCCAACAGCCAGTGTCAGCATCAGTTCAGCTGGGCTACACCGGACCCACTTGTGACACCGGTGAGAGAGAGAGGAGTGAGACAGAGAGTGGTGATAGCATGCTAACCACACTAATATGGCCGCAATCCAGGTCCCTTTGGTTTACTGATAGTGGTGAACATCATTTTTATTTTATGTGCTGTCTTTTTTGAATTGGGTGAATGGATTATCATCTACATTTGAATGAATAAGCATGTAATCTGACAGCATAGGACATTATACCAATATTGTTCTGAAACATTATTAAGTCGTACTTGATCTATTCGAAGACGGTTAAAAGAGGCGTGTGCTAAAGACGACTACACCCTGAACCTCTCTGGCTCTGTCCCCCCTGCTGTGCAGAGCTGACCTGCCACGGGGAGGTGGTGCGGGAGCAGCTGAGGCGTCACCACCCCATGAAGACGTGCACGTCGACCAGCAAGATCCCACTCATGGACTGCCCTCGCTCCTGCCAGGCGTCGGCCCCGCCGGGCGTCTGCTGCGGCCCCACCAAGAGCCGGCGGAGGAAGGCGGTGTTCCGATGCACCGACGGCTCCTCGTACTCAGAGGAGATGGAGACGGCCACCGAGTGCGGCTGCGCCAAGTGCCCGTTATAAAAATATAGCACCGGCGTACGCCAGCGGCCCTTTTTTGTATTTTTGGTGCCCATGCTAATCAAAACCACGGCCTTGTGAGTTTTTTCCACGGCAACACACAAGCGGCGACGCCCCCTTCCAAGAGAGCTGAAACACGCTGATGAGTTTGAGCGCCCCCTGCAGACGCACCGCTGCAGAGGAAGCAGCGAACAAGAGCAGAAAGGACTTGTGTTTGTTGCTTGACAGAGAAAATATATTGTAAGATATAAGGGAGAAAATAAACATATTTTTATTATGTGATTTTTTATAATCTGTGACGTGTTTCGTATGAAAAGTTATTTTGTACTGTGTAAGAAGTAAACAGCAAACTAGATTAACATTCTTAACATAGTACATACATTTTTATGTATGTGTAAATCTCTAAAAGTAAATACCCTAACCCAATGAACTTTTTACATTTTCCTAACGTGATTGCATGATTTATACATACATGCTACTGAGAGGGAGGCTTTGGACACTTCATGGGGTTCATAGTCAAACGGATACGTTTCAAAATGGTTGCCAATAACCGTTTAGAGCAGGGGTCTCAAACTCCCGGCCCGCGGGCCATTTCCGGCCCCGCCCTACCCCTCCGTCCGGCCCGCAACGTGATATCAAAAATTTGATGTCATTCGGCCCGCAAAATTATTTCTTGTCGACCTACACGGCGCCGGCAGGCAAGCAAGCCATGTGTTGTGTATTCAGCTGCAGCATTTGTTATTCACCCCTAGAGGTCGCTGTAGACCACAGTACGTTGTACTGTATGTTGAAGAAACCCGAAGTAGAAAGTGCGCAGGTAGTTTTGATCAGAGAAGAGAGCGGCACATTTCATGAGCCTGTTATCCATCTATATCATTTGGACTTGAAATTGATCAACAATGTCTCTTTCCAAGGCAAACAGGAAAGTAGATAAGGAACACAGACAGTTTCAAGAGAGATGGACATTGCAGTATTTTTTCGTGGAGTTCAATGGAAATGCTACATGCCTGATATGCAAGGAAAAAGTTGCCGTTCTAAAGGAATATAATCTGAAGAGCCATTACTAAACATGGAGAACAGTATGAGAAGTACGACAGAGACGAGAGGAAAAAACGAGCCACGCAGCGACAGAGATCGATAACGTCCCAGCAAAGTCTTTTTATAAAAGCCACGGAGGATGCTGATGCTGCAGTTGAAGCAAGTTATGTGCTGAGAGAATTAATCGCCAAAGCAGGAAAGCCATTCACGGAAGGACAGTTTCTCATGTTGAAAGTCACTGACATTTTATGTCCAGAAAAGAAGTGTTTGTTCCAAAATATCTCCCTATCGCCGAACACAGTGGCAGAGCGGATTAGTTAGCCAGTAACATTTACGATCAGCTACGCGACAAAGCTAGAGCGTTCACTGCATACTCTGTGGCGCTTGATGAAAGCACAGACAAAAGCGACAATGCTCAGCTAGCCATTTTTATCAGGGTCATTAATGAACAATCCGAAGTGACAGAAGAGTTGCGTTTGTGTCCCATGTACCACAGCCAAGGATATATTTGAGCAGCTGTGCGAAGCGATTGAGCGCGCTGGTTTGCCATGGAACAGACTGGTAGGCATTACCACTGATGGAGCCCCGTCCATGACGGACTGGTAGCGCTGGTACAAGCAAAGTTAGAGGAGGAAAATGCAGATCCTGCAATTGTTCTGCACTGCATTATACACCAACAGGCACTGTGCAGCAAAGGCTTGAAATATGAACATGTCATGTCTGTTGTCCTCAAATGTCTTAATTACATCAGATCCAGGAGTTTACAGCACCGCCAGTTCAGGGCCTTTTTAGAAGAAATTGAGTCGGCATATTTATTCATTCATTTTATTATTTGATGATCCAAAATGAGTCATGGACCTTGCATTCCTAGTGGACATAACACAGGAGTTGAACATCCTTAACCTGAAACTGCAGGGCCCTGGTCAGCTCATCACAGCAGCTTATGAAAGTGTGAAAGCCTTCTCCACTAAGCTGAGATTGTGGAAAACTCTGATTTCTGCAAAAAACCTCAGTAATTTCCCTGCATGCAGATCTCTTGTGCAGGAGGGTGCAGCATTCAGTGGCGAAGATTATGTCTCTGCTATTGAAAACCTATTGCAGGAATTTGATCAGCGTTTTGCAGACTTCAGGGCACGGCGTGACACTTTCCAGCTGTTTGCAGACCCCTTCTCAGCTGATGTGGAGAGTGTCCCAAGTGAGTTGCAAATGGAACTTATTGACTTGCAGTGCAACACAGAGCTAAAAACTAAATTCAGAGAAGCACAGGGAAAAGCAGACATGACTGGACAATTTATGAGAGAATTACCCCCATCCTTCCCAGAGCTGTCCAAAGTGTTTAGGCGGGTAATGTGCCTTTTTGGAAGCACATCTCAACTATGAACTTTAATAAATGTAAATACAGGACCAGACTAAGTGATGCCCACCTTGAAGCAATACTAATAGTTTCCTCCAGTGACCTCCATCAGGGCAAATGTGGCTCAGCTGTGTGAGCAGAAGCGCTGCTAGAGTAGTAGCCTATAAATGTATTTAGGATCAAATAAGTAAGGAAAAGAGATTTGTTAGAGAACTGTTAAAAATGTATAGAAACTGAATTTGATATGTTATGTTGTTATATGTTGTTATTGAAATAAAAAAGTACATTTTCTGAAATATTGTGCTTTCTTGTAGTTAGTAGTACTTGAATGTTGAAGTGGCCCTCCTATGAGATGACAATACCAGCAGTGGCCCAAGCCAATTTGAGTTTGAGACCCCTGGTTTAGAGTATATGGTTTCCCAGAAAAAAGGAAATGGAAGGCAGCCCTCATCTTTGGACGATCTAAATGGAACTGTATGTGCATTGCTAACCTGCTTCATTGAACACAGGATTTCATCCACCTGTGATTGATGATGATGTCAATGAATCAAAAGAATGATTTCCATTCTCTCTTTCCTGTTTGTTCTTTCATTCACTGTTCCACCATCAGGTTTGGTTTGACGTTACGGCCCAATTTAAATATTCTGCAAAATGTTTAAAGATTTTTTGTAATCTGTGCCAAAAATAGAATCAAAGCATTTTTTGCTAGCAATTATAAATGAGTATTACCCGTTCACCATTTTGGCATTCTAATTATTATGAACTCATAATAAAGTTAAGTCGGGTACAGATTCACATTACTGCGGATGCCGGGACTCGGGCTTCTGACAGGACGACTGCTTGCTTTGTTGAGGGAACCTGACTTTTGGCTGAACAAACTTCACTGTGGTAAAGTTCTGCTCTGCATCATCATGGCTCCTAACTGTCCCTGGACGGCTGAGACCTTCTGTTGTTTAGGTGTACTTCCTCAGCATAGAGTTGATCTGCTCATGACAGGCAGTCAACGAGTTGGTCATCAGATTTACCTGAGGTTGAGTTGCTTTGTTTCCCTCCATGTGCTCCAGTTTTCTCCAAAAGACACACATTATGTTAATACTCCTGCCCTTGACCAAGGCATTAGTAGTCGACCTGGAATTACTACAAGAGACACAGCAGAGGACAAATTACATTATTCTATTGTATGAGTGCAAAAGTACCTCTGACAAACCATTCATATCATTAAGATCAATCATCACCAAACTTGAAACATATGCTAACAATGACACCACACCTCAACACATGTCTACAACAGGGGGATAATTCTGAATTGTGGGTGTGGCCTACCACATGAAAACATTTGGCAGCCATCTTGTTAATTTGATGAATAGCATAATAATAATTATTATTATTGTTATAATTATAAACTAATTATAATATAATAATAGTTGGGAGAAGTTCCTTCGTTGATGCTACATACCAAGTTACATGCTGATTGATAGTTTGGGTTTGATAATCTGCCATAGATATACATTGTATTTGCACGACTCAAACAATCTCTGCCACATTTGGTACACATCATCTAGAGGAGCATGTGTGTTGCCATATATTGGTCAGAGGCCCGGTATTCCGAAATCAAAAGCCCACTGTTCCAAAGGCCCGTTGCTATGAAAAACACACTCTTTGAGCTTAATATCTTCATGTATTTTGACGTGCAAACGCAAAGATACCGTTTACAAATTGCTTGCTTTTTAGTGTGCTCATTGGCTAAACATGTCAAGGCTTTAAGAAGAGATTCATTTCATTCAAATAATTACATGAAAATTAACTAAACATGTGTTCAGTGTTCAACGTAAATTCAAATCTAATATGAACTGCACCTCACAGGAGACCAAGTAGATCATTGGCTCGCCTGATTCAGTGTCTCAGTTCCAGCCAATCACAGTTGATCTATGGTATGTAAATGATTGTCTTTTCAGTCCAATCTTTCATTTGAGTGAGTATATCACAAGTTCAGCACCAAAACGTGACGATGTTGCCAATACTTTTTGCAATGACAATTCTGAGTACAGCTTGTAAGTACAATTTTAAATTCACTTTCATGAAGTGTAAGTTATGGGGAACATTCAAAAGGTTTGGTGATATCATGTCTGTTTGAATGTTCCAGTGTAGTATGTATGTATGTATGTATGTATGTATGTATGTATGTATGTATGTATGTATGTATGTATGTATGCATGTCTGTATGTCTGTATGTATGCATGTATATGTATGTATATGTATGTATATGTATGTATGCAGGTTATGTATGTATGTTATGTATTTATGTATTCATGTATCGATAGATGTATCAATGTACCGTATGCACAGTATGAATGGGTTTTTGGTTGAAAATTCCCCCCAAAATGTGAAGCAAGTAATAGTAAAGTCATTCATGGATTTAGTTTTTCTTTATGTTTCAGTGCTGATTCAGACCCAAGAGGATCCTCAATCACTCTCTTTGAAAACAGCAGACCTTGGAGATAATGTTACTCTACATTGTGCAGTGTTGAGTGAAAGAGGAGAAACATTATACTGGTACAAGCAATCTCTTGGATATGTACCCCAATTGGTTGCGAGCACAGTGTATACATACAGAAAAATATACCCACCCTACGAATCTAGGGTCACACTGGGAGAAGGAACTGACTTTAGTTTGACCATGAGCGATGTAAATGAAGAGGATGAAGCTAATTATTTCTGTAATGAAGTAATGTATGTCAACCAGAGTTGGAACAGCGGCACATTTCTGTCTGTGAAAGGTAGGGGTAATTGTTTCTAATATTATGAGCAAAAAACATCAATTATTTCTGAAATAAACACCAAAGATATTGGGATTGGATACATTTGATTGTATTTCATTATGCAGGGAATGAACAGACATTAGTCTCCCAGACTGTGGTCCAACAGCCTGCATCAGCATCAGTTCAGCTGGGAGACTCTGTGGATTTCCAGTGCTCTATTACCTCCCAGAGGACAGACCACAGTAACCAGTGCCAAGGGGATCCCAGTGTGTACTGGTTCAGATCTGGATCATCTCACCCTGCTGCCATTTACATGAATGGAAACAGGAGTGGTGAATGTCAGGATAGTTCTGGGTCTCCGTCTCCTCCACAGAGCTGTGTCTACACTCTCCCCAAGAACAATGTAGACACCTCTGATGCTGGGACTTACTACTGTGCCCTGGCAGCATGTGGGGGAATTGTGTTTGGAAGTGGAACTAAACTGGTCGTAACAGGTGATACAGGTTTGAGATTTTCAGTGGACAATTAATATTTGACATGACTTAATATTAATGGTAAGTTAGAGAGTTCCTGATGACTCATGTCTCATTCTAGAACCCTACAACCGGCATCTAGTTGTCATCGTGCCTAGAATACTGTTGACTTGTTTTATGGTTGTGATTATAATATAGATAGACTGTAATATGTCAATACATTTAACTTAATACTTTATTTATTTGTTATTTATTTGTTAATTATTTAATGGAGAAGATCAAATATATAAAAGTTATTGATCTGCTGGGAAATTAATAGAAATATGTACAAATATGTTCCCTTATTTGGAATTTGAAAATATTGATGTAATTGGATGTGCAACGATGCGTTCAAAAGCTTCCTGATGACCAATTATTGTTTGTCTGATTCTAGGATCCAACTGGCATCTAGTTGTCATGGTGCTTGGAATACTGTTGGCTTGCTGTCTGGTTGTGATTATAATCCTCTTTCTAACCAGAAATAAAGAGCAAGTTTGTGAGCATTGCAAAGGTACAGTACATTATACACTTAGAACCCATGTCCACATCGCATCTCTTTCTGGCTGAAACACGCTGGCGAGGCGCTGGAAAGCACTGGGATGAAACACTTGTGCACTGAATAGTCTTGTCTGTTTACTGGTTTATGACAACTAGCCACATTAGCTCCTTTGCTCCTAACATCGTAGCGATAGCTCATTAATCATCCATGTGCATACGCAGACACAAACTTCACAGTTTTGATCTGAGAAATGACTGTAGTCTATCATTAAAAAACTCTGAATTTTTCCAAATGTAATGTTCGTTTGACATTTGACATAATCTGTGATTGTGTACTGCGGGCAACAGTGACGATGGCAGAGCTTTCAGAAAAGTTTCCAACCTGAAGCACCAGGAGCGGCCGCACAAAAAAAAAGGCAAAGCTCTGAAAAGAGACGCTGCTGTGCTTTTGGTCCAGGCGTCCGCATACACTCTCTCCTCACTGGAGTCAACTGGAAAAAGAGAGATCCCCAACCACTTTCATAGAGAAGCTAGCAGTCTGTGTCCATTATTGAGTCTGTGGTACACTGTATTTTAGGGAAATCTGGCCCAATTTTAGGACTAGTTTTGTTTTAATAGTTCATACTTCATATAAAATAAACATTTAGAATTGTGTACATTATATGACATAAATTCTGTATTTACACTCTAATCTTGTGCTCTAAATCACAGGAGCACAGAGTGCCTCCAACCACGTTACACATGACTCAGTGACTCAGGAACAACAGGTACATCTGCATTGTGTATATTGTGTAGAATATGTAAATATCATCGAAAGAATGTAGTGCCGTAGATGATTTAGTATGATTTTAGAGATGTCCAACTTAGTTAGAAGAGGTTGAATAAGATTTCATTGTTCATTTTTGCAATTGCTTTCGAGATGAAGTTTAGTTAACTGGTAAAATGGAGCTCTGTAGCATCTTACGATTAAAATAAACCAACATGTCCTTGGCCTCTTAGCCACCAGTAGACCAGTAGTAGTTTTTACTTTCCCTCAAGAAGAAGTAATATCTACGACAACTGTGAGTCCTCTCAGACGTTTGGTAGTAATACACAGCTCTCTGTTGTAGGACGGGGAGACAACCATCTTGAACTATGCAGCGTTGGAGTTCTCTGGCAGGAAAACCAAAGGAAGGAAGAAGAACAAAGAAAGGACTCAGGAGAGTCTGTATTCTGCTGTGAGAGAAACCGGCCACTGAAGTCCATCTACTAGGTCCTGTGTCTATCTCTGTAATCATGTTAGTTTCCTCACACATTTATCAAGTTAATCACAGTTTTATTATATGTGCATAGTTGATGAGATGTCGACAAGATGCCATTGATTGTGAATGAACGGTTGATATTGTGTCACATTTTATTAAGATGATCATATTAACAAGTGACATAAAATTACGATTTACTATAAATTACTTTGAAAAAGTAATTAATCACAAAGTCATTAATATCTTTCAACAAATGTACTAATTGTAAGTCGCTTTGGATAAAAGTGTCTGCCAAATGCAAATGTAAATGTCAATGTTTCTCTGTTCACCAACACAAAAATCTACTTTCCGTTTCAGTCAGCCGTGGGAAATATTTACGTCCATTTCATGTTTGGTTTCTGCAGAGCCTGAGCAACACATCCTGTTGACAGCAACTCTCAGGTTGTGGTTAAGTGTGTTGGTGGTGTGTTGAAGACAGAGACATGGTCCACCACAGCCCTCGCCTCTCTGATCAACTGCTGCTTGGAGCCTTGCGCTCTGTTTCCAAGTAGTGGTAGAAAATACATCACGACATCAAAAAAGGAAGTAACATCAAAAGTTTTATCGGTCATGGTCTTGTTCTCACATAAAGTATCCACGTATGTACAAGGAATTGTACTTGGTGGTTCATAGGGGTTGTTGCATTAAGGGGTACATGGGAGTTTACAGACCAAAATATAAATGAGATACAATATAAGAAATATGGTGTCTTTGTGCGGGTGTTAAAAAATGTAATGGTAGTTATTTAATTCCCAAGTGATTATATTAATTATGAAAAATCTAAAAATAAATACAATTCTGTACATCGTCTGCTGCAGTATTTCTCTCTCTTTTGAAATAGACCCTTTTCATGGCGGGAAACACACAGGTGTAGCTCATAACATTATTTAAAGATTTAGGTCTGACGGTGCACCAGTATAGACACAACTAATCTCATAAATATACATTGATACCATGCTGGTGCTGTGACACACATGAATAAAACCTGTTGTTAGGAATGTCCACTGAACAACGCCCCCCTGCTGATGATTCTCTCTCAAGGATTCCTGACAATATCGCTGTATGTTATTTGCCAAATGTTGCTACTTTATCTAAGAGAGCTCGACAGAAAGGCCTGAACTATTTGACACAAGGATATATCCATGACATTCGGATTTCGGACGGAGCAGACGACAACATAAAACTTGATGCTAAGTGTTGGCGATCTATGAGGAAGACACAAACACCTCACAAACTCCACATTGAAATTCATCAGGACAAAATCGTGGAGTCCTACTGCTCATGTAAAGCAGGGTGAGTACGTTAGTGATGTGTTTACAATGAAAATAAGCCTAAGATCTGCTAACTACTAGCTACAATGGGCTAATCACCGAGCTATGCTAATCACACGATGGCGCGGTAACAATCTGGTCCGAGCGAAAAAAACATTTCACTGCTCAATGTACCTGTACACTGAAATAGGTGACAAATAAACCTTTGAATTGTCACGGCCTCGACCGTGTCAATTCAAAGGTTGGTGGGCGTGGCTCCGGGCTCCGGTGCCGCCCCTGCATCATTAGCGGCACCTGCGCTGCGCTCGCGGCTGCCGTCAATCAACAATCAATCCCAGTATAAAGACTCCGGCTTTCCACCCACTGGTGGTCGGATCATTGTCGCTAACTCTTTGTTACAAACTACCTGTTGTTTTGTTGTTAATACTTGTCGTTAATGCTCCCCCCGTATGGACTTCACCCATCGCCAGCCAGCCGATCTCCCTGCCTACCCGTCTGCCCGTCTCTCCCTGCCTGCCGGTTCCTGCATCTGCCTGCCGCGCTCGCCACCCGTCCCGCTGGCTTCACTCCCATGTCCTCTCTGTATGTATTCTCAATAAATAAATACAAAAGTACTGCTTAACTCCGAGTCTGGGTCTTGCGCTTGGGTCCTCCTGCACACCACGTGACATTAATTTTAACTAATTAGCGAGCTTTGTAGCTTTTTGTGTCGGCGCTGCTGTAAATTGATGTGTGGAGTCGCTATCAACCATTTGATTGTTGCACTTGTGAACTTTCAGTGTTTTAAGTACATCATAAAAACCACTGCGTTCAGTAATTGCCTTATCAGATACAGCACCTGTAAATAACTCGGACACAAAAATGACAGAACCACTTGGATCACATCCAGTCAATGCTTTGAGGGTTGTGCTTGACTTATAGTCACTATAAAGCTGACTCTGTAAAGCCAGTGCAGATGGCACCTGGGTCTTACATTCAGTACCATCAATAATGACTAAAGTAGAAGAAAAAAAAAATTTCAGGCATGTTTTTAAGAATAATGTCTCTATGAGGCCATATGTAGTTGTCCAAATTTAAAATACATAAGCTCTATCCATTGTAGCAATACGGGACTTTCCGGCCCCTCCCTCCCGAGTCCCAGGGATCGCAGCTGTCACCTATTGGCTAATTAGGAGGCAAAGTGGTGACACTGGTTCCTCCCAGTACGGGAGAAGAGATCAGAGTTCGGAGGTCGCGCCGACACGGGAGGAGATCGGGGATCCCGAGAACGTTGTGCCTTTTGAATGGAAGCGGGTTGCCACATATGGTGGAGAATGCGGGCACCTAAATCCACCGCCGGTAGATTTCTTTCAACTGGTCGACCGTCTGGTCGAGGAGGGTGTTCCCCCTGGTAAGACCAGCCGGCAGAAGAAGGCTGCCAAAAAGCAGAAGGCTGGGGCTGCTGCCGGGGCGGGCCCACGGGTCCCGGAGAGGGAGAGAGCCATCTCCCTCCAGGAGGAGGCCGCCCTGGCCAAGGAAAAGGTGAGGAAGTGGAAGTGGAAGTGGGCCAGCAGGTGAAGGACATGGGGGAGCAGATGGCGGCCATGCAGCTGGGAAACCGGAGTGTAGACCAGGCGCTGGAGGCAGTGCAGCTCCAGGTGAGGGAGCAGCAGGAGGCCACAGCCCAGCAAGAGGAGCAGGCCGGAAAGGAGGCCAAAGAGCTCCAGGCCCAGCTGAAGGCCGCAGCCCAGCAGGAGGAGCAGGCCATAAAGGAGGCCAAAGAGCTCCAGGCCCAGCTGACGGCGGAGCAGGCCCAGCTGACGGCCGCAGGCCCAGCTGACGGCCGCAGGCCAGCGGGAGGAGCAGGCCCGGGAGCAGGCCAGAGAGCTCCAGGCCCAGCTGACGGCGGAGCAGGCCCAGCTGAAGGCCACAGGCCAGAGAGAGGAGCAGGCCCAGGAGCAGGCCAGAGAGCTGCAGGCCCAGCTGACGGCGGTGCAGCAGGCGACGCAGCAGGCGACGCAGCCGACGACCCGGGAGGCGACGCAGCCGACGACCCGGGAGGTGCCGCAGCCGACACCCAGGGCGCCGCAGCCGACGACCCGAGACGAGGCACCGCAGCAGACGAGCCGAGACGAGGCGCCGCAGCAGACGAACCGAGACGAGGTGCCGCCGCCGTCGAGCCGGGACGAGGTGGTGCCACGACGAGCCGGGCCGATGGTGCTGCTGCCGACGAGCCGGGACGAGGTGCTGCTGCCGAGACGAGCCGGGACGAGGTGCTGCCGCCGTGTCGGGACGAGGTACCGCGGACGAGCTGGGAGGCGGTGCCGCAGAAGACGCTGAGGAAGCGGGATGGGGAACCGAAGTGTCCCCTCCGACCCCCGGAAGGGGCTGTTGGGGCCAGGACCGGTGGCCTCGGCGTTGGGATAAGGGGGGGGGGGTGTAGCAATACGGGACTTTCCGGCCCCTCCCTCCCGAGTCCCAGGGGGGTTCCTCCCAGTACGGGAGAAGAGATCAGAGTTCGGAGGTCGCGCCGACACGGGAGGAGATCGGGGATCCCGAGAACGCGCCAGGAGCGGAGATCGGAGTTCGCGCTGACGCGCCGGGGAGCGCGCCGACGGAGAGAGATGCGAGACGCAAGAGACGCGGCGCGTAAGAGACGGCGACACGAGACCGACGCCACGTCGGGTGCGACGGAGATCGCGCCGACCTGTACGGTACGGGTGAGGACCAGACCCCGCGGAGCACGGCTACCCGGGAGGAGGAGTCCGGACCGCCGAGGACTCTTATTTAGACCCGCTGTTAAGTACTGACATGATCTCCTCTGTGTCTTGTGTAATAAACGGCCCGAGTGCGGAGCCTTAAACAGCCTTGGTATCAGTGTTATATGCGTCGTGCCTTTTGAATGGAAGCGGGTTGCCACACCATGTATTAAAAACAAGTCCTGCAGACTGCATGGATGCGGGACAAGCTTTGTTTGTGGGACATCATGGCGGCTCTATTGCAAGGGGCGTGGTCTTAAGAAATCAGGCAATCTTATTGGTTATTATTCTCCGCGTGACTGACAGTGTGGAAAGGTCCATTATCAGAAAAAAATGAATTCCAAAACATTCTTCATTCAGTTCAGCAGTGGTTTGGCACCAAACCGTGAGAATGAGAGATTCAAGAGATTGAAGAACTTCATCACATACACATACAGGATATGCAGTGAAATGAAAAAGTGCCGATGCCCATCTGAATGTGCAACAGAACAAATACAAATTACCAAAGAATCAAATATCCACACTATTTATAGTCTTTACAGCAAAAGGAGCAGTTTATTTTTAAAAAAATTTATAAGAAATATGAGCAGATAGTCAAATAAACAGCAAGCAAGTAGGCAAATAAACAGCAAAAGACAGATAAACAAGTAGGCATATCAACAACAGTATACAATAAAACTAATATCAGGATATGTGCATGAGAGTGGGCAGTGGGGGGGGGGGGGGTCTAGTGAGGTCAGAGTTCACAGTCCTGATGGCCTGCAGAAAGAAACTCCATTTTATTCTCTCTGTTCTAGCAGTGTGACTGCAGAGGCGCTTGCCTGACCGCAGAAGTTGGAACAGGTTGTTGTTGGGGAGGTGAGGATCCTTCATGATCCTGCAGGCTCTGGTTCGACACATCCTGGAGTCCAGGTCCTGCAAGTTGGTGAGTGTAGTGCCAATAGTGCGCTCAGCCGAACGCACTCCCCTCTGCAGAGCCCTCCTGTCCTGTTGCCGAACCAGGCAGTGATGCTCCCAGTCATGCTCTCCACCGCAGCAGCATAGAAGGTCTGAAGGATCCTCTGGCAGACACAGAACTTCCTCAGCTGTCTGTGGTGGGAAAGGCGCTGCTTCACCTTCCTCACCAGAGTGTCAATGTGTGTTGTCAACAACATTCTCACATACCCCCCCTTCTGACTGTCAAGATGAGAGAGGGAGCTGTATTACCTGGGAGACAGCATCGTCTGTGGATCTGTTTGGCCTCTAGGTGAACTGCAGCGGGTCCATGGAGGGAGGTAAGAAGGCGCAGATGTAGTCTTTGATCAGCCTCTCAAAACATTTCATGACCACTGAGGTGAGGGCCATCGGTCGGTAGTCATTCAGCCATGCTGGAGACGCAGTCTTGGGCACAGGGACAATAGTGGACCACTTGAAGCAGGCTGGGACTACAGACTCAGCCAGGGAGAGGTTGATATTGTGGTGAAGACTGGAGCTAACTGGTTAACACAGGTCTTCAGAACTCATCCAGATGTGCCATCTGGACCTTTCATGAGGTTCTCTTCACATTTCACGGGTTTACCCCTCCGTTTGTATTGGTGTAATCCACAACTGATTTATCGGAGTAATCAATAACTCTCCCGATCAGTGACTCAAAGAGGCCGGATTAAATGTGAAAGTTCCAACTCTGCTCGCGAGTATACACACATACAACACACACACACACACACACACACACACACACACACCACACACACACACACACCATCCAGCCTCATTCACCTCTGCTCCTACCCCAGGTGTGTCCATGGCCTGTGTGTTCCCAAGGGCCAGTTGTACAGCTGCCAGTGTGCAGAGGGCTTCCAGGGCCGGGACTGTGACCGCCGCCGGCCGCCCCCGGCCTGCAGGGGGCAGCGCTGCGGACACGGGGAGTGCCGCGTCTCTGAGACCGGGGAGCCCGTCTGCCACCGTCAGGCAGGCTACACCGGACCCACTTGTGACACCGGTGAGAGAGAGGAGTGAGACAGAGAGTGGTGATATCATGCTAACCACGCTAATATGGCTGCTAATACACCCCTTTTCTCCTGAAGGGAGGGGTGAGGGTGAGTTTGGTTGCTGAATGGTGGTTTGGGTTTGAAAATCTGCCATAGAAATACATTGTAATATCCACTGTTCAACCAAACTCTCCCACATTTGGTACACATCATCTAGGGGAGCATGTATGTTGCCATATATTTGTCAGACGCCCAGTATCCCGAAAAACAAAAGCCCACTGCTCCAAAGGCCCGTTGCTCTGAAAATACACACTCTTTAAGTCTAATATCTTCATGTATTTTGATGTACAAATGCAAAGATACCATTTACAAAATGCTTGCGTTTTCGTGTGCCCATTGGCTAAGATTAATTTAATTAATTATTTTAATTTAATTTAAAATAATTACATAAAAATAAACAAAATATGCTTCACTGTTCAACGTAGATTCAAATATAATATGAACTGCACCTTACAGGAGACCAAGTATATCATTGGCTCGCCTGATTCAGTGTCTCAGTTCCAGCCAATCACAGTTGATCTATGGTATGTAAATGATTGTCTTTTCAGTCCAATCTTTCATTTGAGTGAGTACTTCGCAGATTCAGCACCAAAACGAGACGATGTTGCCAATACTTTTTGCAATGTCAATCCTGAGTGCATCTTCACAATTTCAAATTCAAGTTCAAGTGTAAATTATGGGGAACATTCAGAAGGTTTGGTGACATCATGTCTCTTTGAATGTTACTGTGTAGTATGTATGTATGTATGTATGTATGGATGGATGGATGGATGGATGTATCGATCTATCAATGTATGTATTTATGTATGTATCAATGTATGTATGTATCAATGTATCAATATATGTCTGTATTTGTGTATGTATTTATGTATGTATGGGTATATTTACGGATGTATTAATAATCAATGTATCTATGTATCAATGTACTGTATGTATGGGTTTCTTAGGTTGAAAATTTGAAGCAGTAATGCATGGATTTAGTTTTTCTTTATGTTTCAGTGCTGATTCAGACCCAAGACAATTCTCGATCACTCTATTTGAAAACAGTAGACCTTGGAGATACTGTTACTCTACATTGTGCAGTTTTGAGTGGAAGAACACAACTTGTATACTGGTACAAGCAATCTCTTGGATATTTACCCCACGTGTTTGCTAGCATAATGTATGGATCAAGAACAATAAACTCATCTCTCTCT
>PIJE02004867.1:5000-12500 GCA_002895965.2 Coryphaenoides rupestris | reverse complement strand
AACAGCAGTATTATATTAACCTGCTAGTTTAACAGCAGTATTATATTAACCTGCTAGTTTAACAGCAGTATTATATTAACCTGCTAGTTTAACAGCAGTATTATATTAACCTGGTCGTTTAACAGCAGTATTATATTAACCTGCTAGTTTAACAGCAGTATTATATTAACCTGCTAGTTTAACAGCAGTATTATATTAACCTGCTAGTTTAACAGCAGTATTATATTAACCTGCTAGTTTAACAGCAGTATTATATTAACCTGCTAGTTTAACAGCAGTATTATATTAACCTGCTAGTTTAACAGCAGTATTATATTAACCTGGTCGTTTAACAGCAGTATTATATTAACCTGCTAGTTTAACAGCAGTATTATATTAACCTGCTAGTTTAACAGCAGTATTATATTAACCTGCTAGTTTAACAGCAGTATTATATTAACCTGCTAGTTTAACAGCAGTATTATATTAACCTGGTCGTTTAACAGCAGTATTATATTAACCTGCTAGTTTAACAGCAGTATTATATTAACCTGCTAGTTTAACAGCAGTATTATATTAACCTGGTCGTTTAACAGCAGTATTATATTAACCTGGTCGTTTAACAGCAGTATTATATTAACCTGCTAGTTTAACAGCAGTATTATATTAACCTGCTAGTTTAACAGCAGTATTATATTAACCTGCTAGTTTAACAGCAGTATTATATTAACCTGCTAGTTTAACAGCAGTATTATATTAACCTGCTAGTTTAACAGCAGTATTATATTAACCTGGTCGTTTAACAGCAGTATTATATTAACCTGGTCGTTTAACAGCAGTATTATATTAACCTGCTAGTTTAACAGCAGTATTATATTAACCTGCTAGTTTAACAGCAGTATTATATTAACCTGGTCGTTTAACAGCAGTATTATATTAACCTGGTCGTTTAACAGCAGTATTATATTAACCTGCTAGTTTAACAGCAGTATTATATTAACCTGCTAGTTTAACAGCAGTATTATATTAACCTGCTAGTTTAACAGCAGTATTATATTAACCTGGTCGTTTAACAGCAGTATTATATTAACCTGGTCGTTTAACAGCAGTATTATATTAACCTGGTCGTTTAACAGCAGTATTATATTAACCTGCTAGTTTAACAGCAGTATTATATTAACCTGGTCGTTTAACAGCAGTATTATATTAACCTGCTAGTTTAACAGCAGTATTATATTAACCTGCTAGTTTAACAGCAGTATTATATTAACCTGCTAGTTTAACAGCAGTATTATATTAACCTGCTAGTTTAACAGCAGTATTATATTAACCTGGTCGTTTAACAGCAGTATTATATTAACCTGCTAGTTTAACAGCAGTATTATATTAACCTGCTAGTTTAACAGCAGTATTATATTAACCTGCTAGTTTAACAGCAGTATTAATATTAACCTGCTAGTTTAACAGCAGTATTATATTAACCTGCTAGTTTAACAGCAGTATTATATTAACCTGGTCGTTTAACAGCAGTATTATATTAACCTGCTAGTTTAACAGCAGTATTATATTAACCTGCTAGTTTAACAGCAGTATTATATTAACCTGGTCGTTTAACAGCAGTATTATATTAACCTGCTAGTTTAACAGCAGTATTATATTAACCTGCTAGTTTAACAGCAGTATTATATTAACCTGGTCGTTTAACAGCAGTATTATATTAACCTGCTAGTTTAACAGCAGTATTATATTAACCTGCTAGTTTAACAGCAGTATTATATTAACCTGGTCGTTTAACAGCAGTATTATATTAACCTGGTCGTTTAACAGCAGTATTATATTAACCTGCTAGTTTAACAGCAGTATTATATTAACCTGCTAGTTTAACAGCAGTATTATATTAACCTGCTAGTTTAACAGCAGTATTATATTAACCTGCTAGTTTAACAGCAGTATTATATTAACCTGCTAGTTTAACAGCAGTATTATATTAACCTGCTCGTTTAACAGCAGTATTATATTAACCTGCTCGTATAAAGAACACTTAGCTATGGATAATTGATGTGTGTCCCAGCGGTTCTGGCTCTGGATGTAAATATAAACGCACACTTCAGGAGGAGGAAGAGGAGGATGAGGAGGAGGAGGAGGAGGACGACGATGACGACGAGCGAACAGCGATCTTCACACTCGCTCACGCTCAGAAGCGGCAAGTGCTCTGCCAGAGCAAGATTGATTGGTTACTGTGTGTGAGCGTGTGTGTGTGTGTGTGTGTGTGTGTGTGTGTGTGTGTGTGTGTGTGTGTGTGTGTGTGTGTGTGTGTGTGTGTGTGTGTGTGTGTGTGTGTGTGTGTGTGTGTGTGTGTGTGTGTGTGTGTGTGTGTATCTTTGATTTAATTTATCAACTGCTCAAAAGCAGACCTACGGATTAATCACGGGAATGATGCGATGCCAAGACATTATCCACACAGCTTTACGCCATTGTGTGTGTGTGTGTGTGTGTGTGTGTGTGTGTGGATGGTTCATATATATATGTGTGTGTGTGTGTGTGTGTGTGTGTCTCTTCTTGCATCTGTTCTTATCCTCGTCAGATGCTGCGTGTTGCCGATGAAACATGCCTCCCCACGCACACACACACACACACACACACACACACACACACACACGCCCTCGGACCCACGGACGCACGGACGTCAGAGTGAGTTTGGGAGTGTGCACGTGATGCCGCGAACGTGCACGTGATGCCGAGGACGACGACGGTGATGGTGATGGTGATGGTGGTGATGATGATGATGGTGAAGGCTATGTGGGTCAGGGTATGAGTCAGTCCTCTCCTGCCTCTCCCCTTAGTTTCCTCATCCTCTGGTTCACACACACACACACATGTGTTTATCTGTGTGTGTGTGTGTGTGTGTGTGTGTGTGTGTGTGCGCTGCCGTATTCACGTGTGCATCAGCGCTCGCTGTTTTATTGTAAGACTATAAGCAATTATGCTCCTGGGAGTCTGGTGGGTATTTTTAGAAGCAAACTGCGTATCGGCCGGACACCCCGCTCCGCTAGTATCAGCAGCAGCAGCAGCGGTCCGACATGCAAGAAAAAAAAAAAGTAATAGCAGCGCTCGATCGATCGGACGCGGCAGACGGACGTCAACGTCAGAAATGTCACGAAAAGTGACGTCTGATGACGGCCTCGCTGCCGAGAAGCGCGAACCTGAAATAGGGAAAAAAAAAAAGTTGAAAGTTCTTGATGACGGGAAACGATTTACAGTAAATGTCACGAAGAAACCCCTGAGCGCTGACTTACGTGTTGTGTTTTGTACGTCTTGGTATTATTAATAGTACTTAGCATTGTTTAGCATATTGTGTGTTCTTAGATGTTGGTGATGCACTCAGAAAAAAACACGATCTTTGTGTGCGTGCATCTGTGTGTGTGTGTGTGTGTGTGTGTGTGTGTCCATACATAGGGTTGTATTGTACGGGCTAATCTCTGCATTGGGTTGACGTTGTGTTGTCAAGCAGAAAAAAAAAAAAAAGACGGCTTAGCTCCACACGCGAGAGAGCGAGCGGGCGGGCGGGCGAGCGAGCAACGCAACCTTGTGTGTTTCCTGAACGAGCCTCTTGGGAGAGAGAGAGAGAGAGAGATGGAGATGGAGAGAGTGAGATAGAAAGAGTGTGTGTGTGCGTGTGCGTGTGCGTGTGTGTGTGTGTACACACCCACGCGCGGTGGTGGTGATGTCACCGGCAGCATTAATCCTCGACAAGCAAGCAGGACCGTCGGAGCGTCCTGCCGCTGCGTGACGAACATCCGAGCCTCATCCTCATCATCATCATCATCCTGCCGCTGCCGTCGCCTCACAACCTCGAGCTCCTGCCTGTGGTCGTGAGGAACGTACCATGAATGGGCCGGCTTGGACCGTACCATCCGCGGGCTGCTTCCTTTGTCTGCCTGTTGCCGATCCTGTGACTTTCTCTCTTTCTTTCTCTCTTTCTTTCTCTCTATCATTCAATCTCATCGTTCAGTCCGTCCTCTCTTCTATGTGGTCTATCTATCTATCTATCTATCTGGTTGTCCTGTCTATCTGTTCCTATCTGTCTATCTGTCTATCTATCTAAATGTCTTCTGTTTGTCCTATCTTCTTATCTATCTGTCTATCTGTCTATCTATCTATCTATCTATCTATCTATCTATCTATCTATGTGTGTGTGTGGTGTTGGTGTGTTGTGTGTGTGTGTGTGTGGTGTGTGTGTGGTGTGTGGTGTGTGTGTCGTGTGTGTGCTGGCTGTCCAAATGCGCCACCGTTTCGTCCCCCTCCTGCTCTACATAGGCGTCCCCCTCCCCCCCCCCGGAGACGATGTTTACTTTGCATTTCAATGCGCTGATTGGCTCACTAATGGCCGACGTCGAGAGCTGTCTGGTGGAGAGATGAAGGGGTTCGAGTGTGTGTGTGTCTCTGTGTGTGTGTGTAAGTGTGTGTGTGTGAGAGAGAGAGAGAGAGAGAGAGAGAGAGTGTGTGTGTGTGTGTGTGTGTGGAGGTGTGTGTGTGTGTGTGTGTGTGTGTTGAGGTGTGTGTGTGTGTGTGTGTTGAGTGTGTGTGTGGTGTGTGTGTGTGTGTGTGTGTGGGGGGGGGGGGGGGGTTTAAATGTTAATGTTCCAGCTGAGAAAAAATACAACTTACAGAACAGAAGGAAAGAAATACCGTATGAAATATGAAATAAAACCTTGCACCTTATTATTACTGCCGTGTGTTACCACACACACGCACACACACGCACACACACACACACACACTGAGAGATTCACACACACACACACGCACACACACACACACACTGAGAGATACACACACACACACACACACACACACGTTTTATGAGAACTCATTTTTGCTCATTCAGTTCTCGGCAACAACAGAATAAGTGTGGACAGACTCGTAAATAGTTTCATCCTACGATGTTAACGGCGGACCACAGCACTTAAAGACGCAATAAAACCTCAGGCTGATGAGAGGGAGAGGCTGGGTGTGTGTGTGTGTGTGTGTGTGTGTGTGTGTGTGTGGGTGGGGAGACGATTAGACAAATAAACTGAATGCCTCTCTCCCTCCCCTCCTCCCTCCCTCCCCCTTTAATCACATCAGTGTTTTGTACGTGTCAATGTGCGGCTGGAAAGCAATCGCCGTGTGTGTGTGGTGTGTGTGTGTGTGTGAAGGGTGTGATGACAGTGTGTTGTGTGTGTGTGTGTGTGTGTGTGTGTGAAGGGTGTGATGACAGTGTGTGTGTGTGTGTGTGTGTGTGTGTGTGTGTGTCTCTTGTCACTGACTAGCTGCTGTGTCTGCGAGGTGCTTCACTAAATGCGGGGGAAACCCAACCGATCATTAAGCCGCCGTTTAAGTTTGACTTGAATCGAAATCGCTGCTCGGGCTTTCAACTCACACACACACACACACACACACACACACACACACACACAAACCACACACACACACACACACACACACACACACCAAATATTATTAAAAAAACCCCAAATCCAACTGCGTATATTGAGATATTTGCACTTGCATGCACCAGGGCACCAACACACAAATACAAAGAGAGGGGGGGAGAGAGAGAGAGACGAGAGAGAGAGAAGAGGGAGAGAGAGAGGGGGGGAAAGACGGGTGATAAAATGTAATAACTTCTCTTCTCGAGTACGAATAAATCAAATCATGAGCCAAATGAGCCACCGGTGACAGGAGAGAGACCGTGTGTCTCTCTCAGGGTAATCCTGGAGCTGATCGGGAGTAAAGACAGGGTGAGAGCGTGACAGGGTGAGACCATGAGGGTGAGACCATGAAGGGGTGAGTAAATGACAGGGTGAGACAGTAACGCGGGTGAGACGTGTGAGGGTGAGACATGAGGGTGAGCACTGACAGGGTGAGACGTACCAGGTGAGACCACTGAGGGTGAGACCCATGAGGGTGAGAACATGTGAGGGTGAGACATAACCGGCCGGTGAGACGTGACCGGTTGAGACATGAGGGTGAGACATGAGGGTGAGACGTGAGAGGGTGAGACATGAGGGTGAGACATGAGGGTGAGACGTGACCGGGTGAGACGTGAGAGGGTGAGACACGAGGGTGAGACTGTTTGGATAACGAGGGTTAATGAGTGGTGAGTTCATCAGTGGGCGCATAACGACTTCTCAATCGGCTGACGCTGCAACTCTCCTCACTTCTTTGCTTGCCGAGTCGGGTTTTGTAATATATAACATAATGCTGTTTTAATAACGACGATGATGATGATGATGGTTTCAAGTATTATTAGTATAATGATCGTTATACGATTTTAATTTCTTAATCATCGTACGCCACGCTGTCCCTCTCCATCCGCACATTCACTTGTTAATATTTCTCGGCTTTAAAGGCACTTTGTAAATGTTTGTTTTTAAAGACGCCGTGTGAATAATGTGTCGTATTATATTTATCATCATTAGTATAATTATGAGTCGTAGTAGTTGTAGTATGATTATTTGCATAGCATACTCAGTAGTATAGTAAACTCTCTCTCTCTGTGTTATCGGACCATTGAGAGTACACCCAACAGTACCGCGGGAGTGTTGAACCAGAAACAATTAGCCCCTCCCACTCCCCCCCAGGGACCAATCAGCTTGAGTCAGGTGATGGGGCCGCCCTAACCGCACTGTCTGGCCCCTCATCCTCTGCACATGTAGTGTTAGTCACCCAGGGGTGCTCTTCACAAGATTTGAACTTGCCTTGATGATTCTCTCTCTCTCTCTCTCTCTCTCTCTCTCTCTCTCTCCCTCTCTCCCTCGCTGTCTTTTTCGGAAATGCATTGTGGGTAATCATCAATCATTGTTATGCGTGACTCATGGCTGTGGGGGATTGAGGTGTGATCTGTGTGTGTGTGTGTGTGTGTGTGAGTGTGTGTGTGTGTGCGTGCGTGTGTGTGTGCGTGTGTGCACGTGACACAGGCCACAGAGGAGGTCAACGTGTTCCGTCTCTTGGCCCCGTAGCGACCGCCCGGCCATTATGTGTTGACACACCTGGGAACACACAGGGAAGCGCTCTGGTGTTCGGCACGTTGACGTGTTGGTGTCGGGGTGTGTGTGTGTGTGTGTGTGTGTGTGTGTGTGTGTGTGTGTGTGTGTGTGTGTGTGTGTGTGCGTGTGAGCGTGACATCCGCCCCCCTCCCGCCACATGCATGCTTCTCCATATACCGCTTCAATTACCGCAGGTAATCAATGCAAATGAGGCGGGCTAATACCACCTGAACGCCGCCGGAAGGGACGGAGGCTCCCCCCACGCCGCCGCCGCCGCCGCTGCTGCTGCCGCGTAACACGATTGCGCGAATAAATCACACCGTGATGGATTACGACACACGCACACACACACATAACACACAAACACACACACACACACATGCAACACACACACACACACACACACACACACAACACACACACACACACACACACACACACACACACACACACACACACACACACACACACACACACACACACACACACA
>PIJE02004866.1:0-7500 GCA_002895965.2 Coryphaenoides rupestris | reverse complement strand
ATGGACACTATACTACACGTTATATTAACCTTTAACCCCACTGACTCCCACCCCCTATGGACACTATACTACACGTTATATTAACCTTTAACCCCACTGACTCCCACCCCCTATGGACACTATACTACACGTTATATTAACCTTTAACCCCACTGACTCCCACCCCCTATGGACACTATACTACACGTTATATTAACCTTTAACCCCACTGACTCCCACCCCCTATGGACACTATACTACACGTTATATTAACCTTTAACCCCACTGACTCCCACCCCCTATGGACACTATACTACACGTTATATTAACCTTTAACCCCACTGACTCCCACCCCCTATGGACACTATACTACACGTTATATTAACCTTTAACCCCACTGACTCCCACCCCCTATGGACACTATACTACATGTTATATTAACCTTTAACGGGGAGGTGAGGGGAGGGGGGGGGGGGGGGGGGGGGGGGGGGGGGGGGGGGGGGGGGGAGGGGGGGGGGGGGGGGGGGGGGGGGGGGGGGGGGGGGGGGGGGGGGGGGGGGGGGGGGGGGGGGGGGGGGGGGGGGGGGGGGGGGGGGGGGGGGGGGGGGGGGGGGGGGGGGGGGGCGGAGTTAGGACATCTTGCTCCAGGATGCTTGTGAGCAGATGATTGTGAGCAGGACTTTTGGAGATTGTGGAGAAGCCAGAGGAGGCAGCAGCAACGTTCATCTGGGGGTGTCTCTCTCACACACACACACACACACACACCACACACACACACACGCACACACACACACGCACACGTACACACGCACGCACACACACACACACACCGGAGCCTCGAACACTCAACCACTAAACCACTAAACCGTAAACCAACTCACCGAGACCCAACTCCCCGGAGATTCGGAGACAGAGGTGACACGCTGGAATATTCATCCGCCTGCAAATATTTACAGTGTGCACAGTAACCCGCAGGACAAAACGCACACACACACACACACACACTCACTTCTATATAACTCACACACACAGCACACACGGGGACACACTATACACACACACACACACACACTTACACACACTGTGTTGGACTACATTATTTTGAGCTAAATGACGGATTTCGTGATACCGCGAGTGTTGCCCTTGTAACCTCGAGACAGTACAAGTGTCGGGATGGGTGGGATGGGAGGGATGGTGGTGGTGGGGGGGGGCAGAGAGAGCGAAAGATAGGGGGGAGAGAGAGAGAGAGAGAGAGAGAGAGAGGCGATGGTTTACATTTACATTACATTTACATTTACATTTAGGAGAGTTTGGCAGATGCATTTCACCGAAGAGAGTGGAACAACAATACTGTATATGACTGACAGAACAGTTTCAAGCACTAATGTTTGCTAGGTTGAGCCCTTCCTGGTTGTGGGAGTGTGTGTGTGTGTGTGTGTGTGTTTGTGTGTTTGGTGGGCCAGGTGAAGGCCAATTAAGCCACCCAAAACACACACACTCACACACACACACACACACACACACTCCCGCACTGGCAAACTCTCTCTCTCTCTCTATCTTGTTTACGCCCTTTCATGGAGACATCCTATTTTTGGACCCTTTTTGTCACCTTATACTTTGTCATGACACTCCACCGGGCTCTCTCTCTTCCTCTCTCTGTCTCTCGACCGCTCTCTCTCTCTCGCTCGACTGCTCTCTCTCTTCTCTCTCTCTCTCTCTCTTTCCCCTCTCTCTCTCTCTCCCTCTCTCTCCCCATTCTCTCCCATTCTCTCTCTCTCTCTCCCACTCCCTCCCTCTCTCTCCCCCCCCATATGTTTCTTCTGGCCTGGATCGCTTCACACACACTCACCTGTACACACACACACACACACACACACCCACTATGTACAGGTGTGTGTGTGTGTGTGTGTGTGTGCGTATTGCGTGCATGTGTGTGTGTGGTGTGTGTGTGTGTGTGTGTGTGTGTGTGTGTGTGTGTGTTTATGTGTTTATCTTCATACACCTCCACCTTCTCCGCCTCTGGTTCTCTCAGATTCCGTCTTAAACGAACAAGTGTGTGTTTGTGTGTGTGTGTGTGTGTGTGTGTGTGTGTGTGTGTGTGTGTACGTGGTGTTGTGTACTGCATGAATGCTAATGCTAATACAATCTTCTCTATCGTCTACATCACTTCAAGGCTGGGGGGAGGGGGGGGGGGGGGGGGCGGGTGGTATCTGCATGTTCTAGTTTATATGCATCTTGTTTTTCCTGCTCTGTTGTTCTATTTTTGTGTGTGATGTGTGTTGTGTGTGTGTGTGTGTGTGTGTGTGTGTGTGTGTGTGTGTGTGTGTGTGTGTGTTTGGACGTACCTTGCACGAATTAAGTGCGGTTGTAAGAGAAACACACACACACACACACACACACCACACACACACACAACACACACACAACACACACACACTGACAGGGTTGTTCCATACACACACCACACACAACCACCTGCCCCTTAATCACCTGTATCTCAATTCACTGGAAGTCGCTTTGGATGCGAGTGCCGGCCGAGTGCCTGATTATGTAATAAATATTAGAGTCTGGTTGGTTACGTCTGAATGCACTCTCGAGTCGCGTTGGATAAATGCATCTCGCTAAATGACCACATGGTAAATAGTAGCCTGGCTGCTTTAAAAAACTACATTTCCCTGTTTAAAGGCCTTCTGGGTGTCAGTGAGAGAGAGGAGGGAGAGAGAGGGGGAGAGAGAGAGAGACAGAGACAGAGAGAGAGAGAGAGAGAGAGAGAGAGAGAGAGAGAGGAGGAGAGAGGGAGAGAGGGGGAGCATACTGCATTGCATCCCATTACCTTCCGATGTCATAAGCCGCACTGTGCTGTGCTGTGCATCCGCGGAGCCACAGCCACAGCCACAGCCACAGCCACAGCTTTGTTGACGCATCAGAGGGAGACATCATTCAACGCAATCACGGCGAACATCGGGAACGACGGCACCAAAGCGGAGACGACGCGGCTTTTGTAGGAGATAGGTGTGGCGTGGGGGTTCGGCGGCGCCCCTGCTATGAAATTCAATTGCACACGGTTACAACACGATTGCGTTCCACACACACACACACACACACGCACACACACACACACACACCTCCGACACTTCCTGATAGCACGCCGCTCGAGTACAGACTATTTCCTCAAATCCAATACATGCACAGGACTACAGTAATTGCACGGAAGGTTTTTTTAACAAGATTTAGCATTTCTTTGCCTTGACTGTTGTAATGCCCAGAGTCGGTTTTAAACTCACATCACAGAGACTGACTCGTTGTGCTCGGTCCAATACTGCCCCCCGGTGGCAGCGTCGGGTCGTGCAGGAAAGCGTTGCAATTCTTCCTTGGAGTTCCTTGGAACTCATAATATACTGGTACAGCATACTGGGACTTTTGCATATACTGTTCTTTCACATGCTGTTGTTATCCGGAGTGACTGGTACGGACAGCACTTTGTCGTGTGCTGTGCTGGACTGTGCTGTGCTGTGAATTATCATTTCTAAGATGCTTTCCTTCTTTGGGTCGAGGAGATCGCTCAATTTCCCCACGTCGTCCAGCAGAAGATCATTATTTCTACCTTATCTGCTGCAGGGCCCCGGGGGGAGTGGGTGGGTGGGTGCAGGCCAGGGTGCAGGCAGTGGGTGCAGATCACATCCGTCCGACGCGTGGCGGTGGTGGTGGAGGTGGAGGTGGAGGAGGTGGAGGAGAAGGTCACACCGTCCATCTTGTCCAACCGACAAGGAGAGATCCTGCGGGAGATCTCGTGCAATGCAATGGATGGAAGCAATTGCTGTACAGTAGTCGTTACAGTATGAGACTCATGTTGCCTGCGTGGTGCTGATGTTAACAACACCTCTCATAGTCTTATGTTGCTGTAACGCTACCACTAGTGGAGCTTCTCCTGCGTTTATGTGACTTTCATTCACTACATGAACACTAAGTCTGCAATTATCATGACTGCTACTTCTACTAAATATGATAATAAGAATAGCAACAACAACAATAATAATGATAACAACAATAACAGTGGCAACATGACATAGATAATAATAATAATAATAAGTGTTAGAATAATTAGAATAATGATGATGATGTTATGATGACAACTGTGAGGCTTATTTGATTTCATTATTTTAAGTGTGAGTAAATCGATCTCCTAATTGTGGTTTGCAGAGGATCCCTGCGTTTGAAAGTAATTAACAAGAATTATATTATGAAGTAGCGGTTATGAAACTAAGTGATGAACCGCTTCGCCGGCAGGGGGCGCTGTTTCCCCGGAGCGTCAGCAGCAAGCTCCTTATTATTACGTCTTCTCATTACGTGCGGTTTTCCTCAATTAATTACAACAAATTAACATATCAAACGTCTACCTATAGAGTTTATCGGCTGTCTATGTATTTATTTTATTTATTTATTTTAGAGAAATAGAAATTAGAGAAATAACAACACATCCACACACAAAATACTCTCTCTCTCTCTCTCTCTCTCTCTCTCTCTCTCTCTCTCCCCCGCTGCTGTCACTAGGGGCTCCACCATCCATCATCCCCACCTGCCTGCAGCCCACGGATGGAGAGACTCTCATCCCTTTCCGCAGCCGCAGCCGCAGCCGCAGCATCAGCATCGGCATCCGCATCGGCATCCGCAGCATCAGCACCAGTATCGTAAGGGAGGGATGCGCCTGGTTTGCGCGCACATTGGAGGAGAAGAACAGAACGTTGCGGCGGGAAGGAGAGGAGAAGGAGAAGGAGAGGAGAGGAGAGGAGAGGAGGAGAGGAGGCGTCGTCCAGTAGGGGGGGGGGGGGGATCCTCCTCGCATGTGATCACCATACAGTAAGTAAGTAGTAAGTCCTCCCGATCCTCCACGCAACAACAACAACAACCCCGCTCCATCACCACCACCACCACCTCCATCACCACCACCACCACCTCCTCCATCACCACCACGCACCGCATTCCTCTACAGTACAGACCCACAGGCGGGCGGCGGGCGGCGGCGGCGGCTGCGGCTTCTGATGCGCGTATTCATGATTATAACGACGACCGTCCACCCGACCGCATGTCATCCTAAGGAGGGGAGGGGCGTCTGCTTAATAGCGGCGTGGTTTATTCTAGGCCCCTAGAATAAACCATTTACCACTCTTGGGAAATGCATTCTATAAGGAGGAGGGGGGATGGATGGAGGGATGGATGGAGGGATGGATGGATGGAGGGATGAATGGGGGTTGCCATTTAATATGCGTCCAGCCAGACCCCGCTGTACCATCTAGCATCTATTCTCGACCATGCAGGCCCCCCAGCAGATCTAGGTTAGTGGACCACGGCATAGAAATGAGCAATAATACTGGAGCACACACGCATGCTATACAGTATAATGTCATGAAGCACCGGCGTATTGCATTGCTGCTGTTGCCGTGTTTCATAATGGTTATAGTGGTTTATTCATCGATCCTGGCGGTCTGGTGGTCTGTCGTGGTGGTGATGTCGTGGTGATGTCTCACCTCACCGCCGGTCTAGACAGGGGGAGGCGTCAAGGGGGGGGTGGCGAGGTTCGGTCTAACAGGCCTGCGATCCTCACCCACAGGACGCCGGGAGACTATTACTAGACTATACTAGACAGGACAGGGCTGGCAATATCATCATCCAGGCAATACGCGTTCACTGTGATATCTACTATATATAGATCTACTATATCCCACACACACACACACACACACACACACACACACACACACACACACACATCCAGATGTGCTCTGAATAGAAAAGGATTCAATGGAGGTGGTTGGTGGTCTTGTTGTAATCATGTTGTAGTCTAGGCTACACTTCTGTGTCAAATCTCAGGAATATATGTGTGTGTGTGTGTGTGTGTGTGTGTGTGTGTGTGTGTGTGTGTGTGTGTGTGTGTGTGTGTGTGTGTGTGTGTGTGTGTGTGTATGTGTGTGTTGTTTGGTGTGTGTGTGTGTGTGTGTGTGCTGTGTGTGTGTGTGTATGTGTGTGTGTGTGTGTGTGTGTGTGTGTGTGTGTGTGTGTGTGTGTGTGTGTGTGTGTGTGTGTGTGTGTGTGTGTGTGTGTGTGTGTGTGTGAATGGATGTGATCCATGGAAAACTTTGACACGACACCTCTGGAAATCGTATCATGCTCCAGTCTGCTGTCAATTATCAGCAATAAACAATTAACCGATATGTCTCTCCGTGGCTATGATTAGATGATGTAGCGCGTGACACCTTGGCCTAATTAGTCAGAGGATCATAACTGGAGCGATGATATGCACTTTAAGTTTCAGTGTGTGTGTGTGTGTGTGTGTGTGTGTGTGTGTGTGTGTGTGTGTGTGTGTGTGTGTGTGTGTGTGGCGTGTGTGTGTGTGTGTGTTGTGTGTGTGTGTGTGTGTGTGGATGTCATGCAGCGTGATGTGGTTTGTGTCTTGCTCAGGGACACCTCCACACTTAGCTAGGAGGAGCAGGTAGGGTTAGGTGGTGTCTTGCTCAGGGACACCTCCACACTTAGCTAGGAGGAGCAGGTAGGGTTAGGTGGTGTCTTGCTCAGGGACACCTCCACACTTAGCTAGGAGGAGGAGGAGGTCGGGTGAGAAAAAAAATGAAGATAAAAAATGTTGATTGGCAGGAGTGTCAAGATAAAAACCAGCGACTTTAAAAATCCAAGAATGCCTTCCTCATCATCTTGTGTTTGAAGCTGTTTCCTGACGCCCCTGAGATGAAGGGTTCTGGGTTCGATCCCCGGGGTTGGCAGTCCGTCTGTTGCTGGGCAGCACCTCTCCATCTACTCCTGTGCTGAATTCACTTTGCAGCTCTCTGCTAAATGACTGAAGCGTAAATCGTGTTGAGTGTTGATTAAATGGCGACGCTAGCATGGCGTAGCGTTATCGTCGTCACGTTCCTCCACCGTCTCCTCTCCTGTCCGCTCGTGTTTCACCAACCTGCCGGTTTGGCACAGTCAGCGTTTTTTCCGATATTGATTGTCTGCTCTAATTGCTCGCGCTAATTGCGAAACATCTAACTGCTGCTGGCTGATGGAGCTGTGAGTCTGTCTGTCTGTCTATCTATCTATCTATCTGTCTATCTGTCTGTCTGTCTATCTGTCTGTCTGTCTGTCTGTCTGTCTGTCTGTCTATCTATTTGTCTATCTATCTGTCTTTCTATCTATCTGTCTCTCTGTCACTGTCTGTCTCTCTGTCTCTCTTGTCTCTCTGTCTCTCTGTCTCTCTGACTCTGTCTCTCTGACTCTCTGTCTCTCTGTCTCTCTGTCTCTCTGACTCTCTGTCTCTCTGACTCTCTGTCTCTCTGTCTCTCTGTCTCTCTGTCTCTCTGACTCTCTGTCTCTCTGTCTCTCTGTCTCTCTGACTCTCTGTCTCTCTGTCTCTCTGACTCTCTGTCTCTCTGACTCTCTGTCTCTCTGACTCTCTGTCTCTCTGTCTCTCTGACTCTCTGTCTCTCTGTCTCTCTGACTCTGTCTCTCTGTCTCTCTGTCTCTCTGACT
>PIJE02004865.1:7532-22490 GCA_002895965.2 Coryphaenoides rupestris | reverse complement strand
AAAAAAAAAGAGAGAGATTCAACATGAGGTTCGAGAGCCACCCGGGGCCCCTCAGTGGTCGTGGTGGGGGCGGGACCACGGATGCCAAGGGCCACACCTAATAATAATAATAATAATAATGATGATGATGATGATGATGATGATATATAAACCCACCCGTGAGAGCTCAGACTCGGAGACGGATCGCTGCGGGGGGGCGTGGTGTCGGTGGTGGTACGGCGGGGGGCTGAGGTCGTGGTATCCATGGTAACCGTCGTCGCCCTCGTAGCCGGGGTCGTCGCCGCCCCCGCCGCCGCCCAGGGTCAGCGGGCCCTCGTCCACAGACTCCTCCTCTTCCTCCAGCTGTGACATCACATCCTCCGGGGACAAGCCTCGAGTCTCTACGCCGTTCTGGCTCAGGTTGCAGTGGACAGCTGGTAGAGAGAGACACAGAGAGAGAGAGAGAGAGAGAGAGAGAGGTAGAGAAAGACACCGAGAGAGAGAGAGAGACAGAGAAAGAGAAAGAGAGACAGAGAGACAGAGACAGAGAGAGATAGAGGTAGAAAGGCACAGAGACAGAGAGAGAGAGAGACAGAGGGACAGAGAGAGAGAGAGACAGAGAGACAGAGACAGAGAGAGACAGAGAGAGAGACAGAGAGACAGAAAGAAAGAGAGAGAGAGAGACACAGAGATAGAGAGATAGAGGTCGAAAGGCAGAGACAGAGAGAGAGACAGAGAGAGAGACAGCGAGACAGCGAGAGATAGACAGAGAGAGATAGAGGTAGAAAGGCACAGAGACAGAGAGAGAGACAGAGAGACAAACAGAGAGAGAGAGAGAGACAGAGAGACAAACAGAGAGAGAGAGAGAGAGAGAGACAGAGAGACAAACAGAGAGAGATAGAGAGACAGAGAGACAAACAGAGAGAGAGAGAGAGAGACAGAGAGAGAGAGACAGAGAGAGAGAGAGACAGAGAGACAGAGAGAGAGAGACAGACAGAGACAGAGACAGAGAGAGAGAGAGACAGAGAGAGAGAGACAGACAGAGACAGAGACAGAGAGAGAGAGAGACAGAGAGAGAGACAGAGACAGACAGAGAAAGAGAGAGACAGAGAGAGAGAGACAGAGAGAGAGAGAGAGAGAGAGAGAGAGACTTGATTAATTGTTTTTGTTGGCATTTTCTCTGCAGTCAACTGTGAAAACTGCCAGGCCCTCAGACGACCATTTTATTACATTTTTATAAATGTACATTTCAAACCACATCTGAACCAAACAGAGACAGTGTCATCAATATCACATACATTTTTCAGATGAATTCATTTTTAAACAATATTGACAATTCTGATATATAACTTTCGATGACACTTATAATCCAATTCATCTCTCTCTCTCTCTCTCTCTCTCTCTCTCTCTATAATTCATATGTGAGATCAGCATTATGATGTAATACTGCAGTACCGTCACTAGACTGCGCCAGAGGACAGCTCCTCAAACCGAACCTCTGAGACAGGCTGACATGATGTACTGTATGTATAATAAATGTACTGTATGTATAATAAATGTACTGTACGTATAATAAATGTACTGTATGTATAATAAATGTACTGTACGTATAATAAATGTACTGTATGTATAATAAATGTAGCTGTACGTATAATAAATGTACTGTATGTATAATAAATGTACTGTAGCGTATAATAAATGTACTGTATCGTATAATAAATGTACTGTACGTATAATAAATGTACTGTACGTATAATAAATGTACTGTATGTATAATAAATGTACTGTACGTATAATAAATGTACTGTATGTATAATAAATGTACTGTACGTATAATAAATGTATTCATGTACATTTATTGACAGGAAAATTAATGTAACAAATCACCCGGCGACCTGAATCACATTTTATAATTCGACGTGAGCGACAAACGTGACAACATACAAATCTAATGACACAGACGTGACGACGACGCAATTAACTTTTGTCATTTTGTTGTTTGTCATCCGTCCGTCTCCCTCAATTCAATTAAAAATGAACATTGACAACATTGGCAAAGCTGTTAAAACAATACAGTGAACGAGGAGGCCAGCGACTGAAAGGTTGAAGCAGCAGAAAAACCTAAAACCGAAAAATCGTTTTTGATCCAAATCTGCACGACTGCTGGCATCCGAGCGAAGCGTCGTTTTACAGACGAGCCGTTCACCTTCCGGAAGGGCAGACGGAAAAGGATCAGTTTTTGCTCTCTCTGCCCATCTCTCTGTCTCTCTTTCTCCTTCTCCCCCTCTCCCCCCATCTCTCCCCCCATCTCTCCCCCCATCTCTCTCCCTCTCGCCCCAGTCTCTCTCCCCGTCTCTCCCTCTCTCTCCCCATCTCTATCCTTCCCTCTCTCTCTTTCTCCTTCTCTCTCTATCCCCCTCCTTCTCTCCCTCTCTCTATCCCCTTCCTTCTCTCCCCCTCTTCCTCTCTACCTTTCTCTCTCTCTCCATCTCTTTCCCTCCCTTTTTCTCCCTCTCTCCCTCTCTCCCCTTCTCTCCATCTATCCCTCTTCATCCCCCTCTCTCTCTCTCCCTCTCTCTCTCTCTCTCTCTTCTCTCTCTCTCTCTCTCTCTCTCTCCATCCTTCTCTCCTGCTCCATCTTCCTCCCTCTCCCCCCCTCTATCCCTCACCCCCTCTCCATCTCTTTCACTCTCTCTCCCCCTCTCCCTCTCTCTCTCATCTCTCCCTCTATCTCTCGTTCTCTCTCTCCCCCCCCCCCCCCCCCCCCCCTCCACTACACACCACACACACACACAGACACACGTACACACACACACACAGCGTACACACACACTTCAAACATAATGAATGTATAATAGATTAATAAATCAACGGTGCATTAGAATGCGTGGAGGACCTCGGTGTGTCTGAGTGATGCAGGAGTACGGACTGAGTGGTCACATGGTCCAGAGTTCTGCTCATCCAACCAGAACCGGTCCGGTTAGATCAGCGGTCGGGGCGATCAACAAACACAACTTGTCATGCAACACACAACACAGCTAGCCTGGCTCTCTCTCTCTCTCTCTCACAGTATCTCTCTCTCTCTCTCTTCTCTCTCTCTCTCTTCCTCTCTCTCTCGCACATACATTCTATCTCCCCTGTCTCTCTCTCACACACACACACACACACACATCTATCTCTCTCTCTCTCTCTCTCTCTCTCTCTCTCTCTCTCTCTCTCACACACACCCTCTTCTCTCTTCTCTCTCTCTCTCTCTCTCTCTCTCTCTCTCCTCTCTCTCTCTCTCACAGTCTCTCTCCCCTCCCCCCTCTCTCTCTCGCTCGTCGCTCTCTCAACAACACACACACAACACTTACGTGTCCTGAAACCAGGCATCCAGATGAACCAGTTAACATGGCTGCTTTCCATCGTGTTTGTCCTTGTGTGTGTGTGTGTGTGCTGTGTTGTGCACATTGGATTGTTATACAAAGTGTTTGCACCCAGGCAGGTAACAGCTACGCGGTTCCTGTCTGTTGTGGGTAGCTGTGGTGTGTGTGTTGTGTGTGTGTTGTGTCGGTGTGTGTTGGTCGTGCCTCTTGACGTTGGTAGGTGAACGTTCCCGTTGTTAGGTGTCAACTCACAAACGACACAAAACGAAATAATCAAACGTCAGCGTTGTTGTAGTCGTGAGACACACACTATAAAAGTAGGAGGGAAAAGTCATACTGCAAGCAGCAGCGCTCTGTCTGAGGCCCGAGTCACATCTGGCAGAAAACATTCGGTAGCTCAGAACAGCTCAGAAGTGTCTGCAGACCATCAAACCCAGTGAGCCCAGTTTGTTTGCTAAACTACAAGCGCACCACTTTCCAGAAGAACATTTGGTGAGCGCGGTGGGGTGTTTTTCTCTGCGGCTCGATCAAGCTTCTTTGTTACGAGCCTTCTGCTGAGCTTGTGAGGAGCAGCAACGCCCTCCCTCCACCTCGGCCTTTTTTTCCCCCCCTGAAGGTCCCTCAAGTCCCACAAACCTCCTGCTTTGTTGTTGTGTTCAGTCCTTTGTCGTCGTCGTCGTCGTCCGGCCGTCGCCAGCTCATCCTGATCACAGGCAAGAATGCTAACACACACGAGCGTGTTTCAATTGTTTGCTCAATGGATCCCAGACAATTCCTCTGACGCCGTGCGGGACAGACGCGCGATGTCCTGAGATTGAGTGTCTTTGTCAGTCTGGTCGTCCAAGTGTGATCTTAGTTACTGATTAATCTAAGTTCTGAGTAAAAGCGAAACGTTCCAAACACCGGGCTGTTGATACTGTACAAAATTAGCACTCCCTCCACATACTTCTGACCATACTCCAGACAATTTATTTCTTTATCTTCTTGGTGAAGTGTTTGTCTTTCCATCATGTCGGCATGTGTACTGGGTTGGAGGCGGAGCTAAGAGGAGGTAGGAAGGTCGCCGGTTTCGATCCCCAGGCTGCGCCTCTAAGCTCTTTAGCAGTATCGCCTCACATTCACCCATTCATACACCGACGGCGGTGCCAACCATGCAAGGTAACAACCAACACGTCAGGAGCAGGTAGGGTTAGGTGGTGTCTTGCTCAGGGACACCTCCACACTTAGCTAGGAGGAGGGGGAGGAGCCCGGGGATCGAACCAGCAACCTTCCTGTTGCCAGACAACCGCTCTTATACCTCCTGAGCTACTGCCCGCCCCCTACCTCCATCAGAGTTCATATGTCCATCAGGTAGGTCTGCTTTACTAACCCCAGCCTCCACCCGTGGGACAGGTGGTGGCGATTGTCATGGACCTGCTGACCGACCTGCACATCCTGCAGGACCTGATGGAGGCAGCGGCGAGTCGCTCCGTCCCCGTCTACATCCTGCTGGACGCTCAGGGCGTGCCGCACTTCCTGGACATGTGCTGCAGGCTGCAGCTGAGTACGCAGCACCTACAGGTGAGGCAGGCTCACTGTTACATAACATAGGCATTACCTGTTACGTTACTGTAGCGTAGTCTCTTTGCCACAATGCCACGTACATGTGGCTTAGTTCATGGCACAGTTTTGTAGCACCACCCCACCCCAGACGCTAACTGGGCCAGGTGAGGCTGCAGCCCCACCCACCCCAGACGCTAACTGGGCCAGGTGAGGCTGTAGCCCCACCCACCCCAGACTCTAACTGGGCCAGGTGAGGCTGCAGCCCCACCCACCCCAGACTCTAACTGGGCCAGGTGAGGCTGTAGCCCCACCCACCCCAGACTCTAACTGGGCCAGGTGAGGCTGCAGTCCCACCCACCCCAGACTCTAACTGGGCCAGGTGAGGCTGTAGCCCCACCCACCCCAGACTCTAACTGGGCCAGGTGAGGCTGTAGCCCCACCCACCCCAGACTCTAACTGGGCCAGGTGAGGCTGTAGCCCCACCCACCCCAGACTCTAACTGGGCCAGGTGAGGCTGTAGCCCCACCCACCCCAGACTCTAACTGGGCCAGGTGAGGCTGTAGCCCCACCCACCCCAGACTCTAACTGGGCCAGGTGAGGCTGTAGCCCCACCCACCCCAGACTCTAACTGGGCCAGGTGAGGCTGTAGCCCCACCCACCCCAGACTCTAACTGGGCCAGGTGAGGCCAATTAAGCCACCAGCCACCAAACACACAATATATCGTACATAAGCATGATGTAAAATGAGATACTTAATCCCAGATGGGAACACTGGGACCTATACATTTACTATATTCAATTATGTATACATTACCAATGCACAACCTCTGAAAAGATAATAAACAATGTTTAATAGGCTGTTAGTGCAATTATTTGTAACTAATAGTAATTAATAGCGATAGTTGGGCATTTGGCATTTGACGCTTTTATCCTTTATCCACAGCGACTTACAAATGTCCTTGTTGTACGTCACTTTGGATGACAGTGACGACCAAATTCCCTAAATGTAAATGTGAATATAAATGTCATGTAAATGTCGTGGCACTAATGGCTAATGAGAGCGTGTTTCGGTCCCAGAACATCCGCAGCAGAACCCTGAAGGGGACGGGGATGACGCTGGCCTGTGGCACGCTGCCCGGAGCGCTCTCTAACAAGTACATGCTGGTCGACGGAGACAAGGTGGTGTTCGGCTCCTACAGGTGAGACACGGCCAGGTGTGCACGAGTGTGTGTGTGTGTGTGTGTGTGTGTGTGTGTGTGTGTGCGTGTGTGTGTGTGTGTGTGTGTGTGTGTGTGTGTGTGTGGTGTGTGTGTGTGTGTGTGTGGTGTGTGTGTGTGTGTGTGTGTGTGTGCGTGTGTGCGTGTGTGTGTAGTTACGGTGCCCCTGCAGTGTGTGTTGTGTGTGTGTGTGTGTGTGTCTGTGTGCGTGTGCGTACACTTGTGTCGGCTGTTCCCCTCCGTCTGAGAGCTCCACGCGTTTCTTCCCGCCAGCTTCGCCTGGAGAGCGTCCCGCATCGACCGTAACATGATCACGGTGATGACGGGTCAGGTGGTGGAGGCCTTCGACCGCGACTTCCGCGAGCTCTACGCCGTCTCCGACACGCTGGACCTCTACGAGGAGCTCCACGTGGCGCGGCCCTCCGCCCGCGTGTCCCCGCCCCGGCCCAGGGCTTCCTCCAAGCGGCCACTCCTCCCCGCCACCACCTCCCGCTTCCAGGTGAGCCTGGGTGACGCGCACAACGCCCCGCTGCAGGTACCCGCGCACAAATACCACAACCCCAAGTACCTGCTGGCGATGGGGGGCGTCGTGCAGCCCGCGCGCTCCCTCCACGACTTCCTGGCCACCAGCGAGGCGGCCCACAACCTGGAGCTGGAGCTGGAGCCGGGCGGCAGACCCAGGGTGACCAGCAGCGAGAGGCTGGACCGCCCGTCCCCGATGCCCTCGGAGGAGCCGCCCGAGGACACCGCGGAGATGCTCGCGGAGGCGGCGCCGCGGCGGCGGTCGCTGTTCAGGAGTATCTTCAAGTCGTCCAGAAAGAAGTCGGTCAGGAGCGCCGCCGGCGGCCACGATGGCGGCGGCGGTGACGGCGGCCGGTGTCCTTCCCCGTCGGCGGCAGCGGAGGAGCGGGCGGTGGAGGAGCAGGCGGGCGGCGGCGAGGTCAAGGCCACACCGTGGTGGAAACGGAGGGCTAAGAAGCCGTCCAAGAGCGAGTCCATGCAGACCATCAACGCCGCCTCCTCACCGGACACTCAGAGTGAGTCTCCGGCGTCCTGAAGGGACACACGCCAAGGCCTTGCATGCTCTGTACTGTGACGAGAACATCGTACATAAGGACTTTAGTAGCTTAATTGCTATGTTCAACACTACGGGTATATGATTTTAACTATTGTCGAAATTATATTATAAAGCTCAAAGATGCAATGTGAACAAACTATGATGAAGAAAAGTGTACACTGGTTTCTTTTGAAGTTCGGTATTTCATTGTTTTATTCAGAAGGTGAAGAGTTTTTTTAGTTGAAGGTTCTATTCTATATATTCTACATTTTGTTTTGTGGTTAACACTGCTGTAAAGGTAACACTGCTGTTACCTTTACATTTACATTTAGGGCATTTGGCAGACGTACAAAGAGTACAGAGTTTAGATTACTTTTTTAAATAACTTTTTTTTTATGTTTTATTGCCTCACTTCCTTCAGGTGCTTGTTTCTTAAAGGGCCCTGATTTCACGCGACTAAAATCATGTCAGTGTGACAAAGTGACATCACAAGTGGAATAGGAGCCCCTTAATGTCTCCTCTTCTCCGTTTCCTTTGGTCGCAGGTGTGAAGACTCGTCGGCGCAAAAAGGCCGCCTGTGCGCAGTCGTGACGCGGGCGCTCCACCGTCGCGAGCGGTCGCGAAACCACAGGCGAGCGCGTTCACGTTTTTTTTTTACCGAACACTTCGCCCTCCGAAGTGTGCAATGCTGTGAGATTCCAGAGCGTTATTTTTTCGGCCATGTTGCTTCAACGGTGAATGTTTACGACAAATGTTTACGACGATGACCGGGTGAACGTGTTGTCCTCCAAGTGTACGACGATGACCGGGTGAATGTGTAGTCCTCCAAGTGTACGACGATGACCGGGTGGTGAATGTGTTGTCCTCCAAGTGTGCGACGATGACCGGGTGAATGTGTAGTCCTCCAGGTGTACGATGATGACCGGGTGAACGTGTTGTCCTCCAGGTGTACGATGATGACCGGGTGAACGTGTTGTCCTCCAAGTGTGCGACGATGACCGGGTGAACGTGTTGTCCTCCAAGTGTACGACGATGACCGGGTGAACGTGTTGTCCTCCAAGTGTACGACGATGACCGGGTGAACGTGTTGTCCTCCAAGCGTACGACGATGACCGGGTGAATGTGTTGTCCTCCAAGTGTACGACGATGACCGGGTGAATGTGTTGTCCTCCAAGTGTACGACGATGACCGGGTGAATGTGTTGTCCTCCAAGTGTACGACGATGACCGGGTGAATGTGTTGTCCTCCAAGTGTACGACGATGACCGGGTGAATGTGTTGTCCTCCAAGTGTACGACGATGACCGGGTGAACGTGTTGTCCTCCAAGTGTACGACGATGACCGGGTGAATGTATTGTCCTCCAAGCGTACGACGATGACCGGGTGGTGAATGTGTTGTCCTCCAAGTGTTATGACCGTGTGACCCACGACCTCTGCACACCGTTAGCCGATAACACACACACACCACACACACACACACACTATGCGTCTCAGTGTGTCGAGATGGACAGACAGACAGACAGACAGACAGACAAGACCGTCATAACGGCCCAAGCAGACTAACGGACCCAACTCAGTGTTCCCAACACTTTCTCAAACATCAAATCCAAGGAATGTAGTGAAACTATGATTCCTAGTACAACCTGGTACAACCAGAAACCTGCACACATTCAATGTTTAGCCATCCAAAGTGTTTTTTAGATCTATGTTAATGAGTAGCAGTAGGGGGTTCTTGCTCAAGGATGACTAATAATAATAATAATTGTATTTATGTACTGTAGCACACTTTAAAATACAGTGAAATCTCAAGGTGCTTTTAAAGCAAGGGTAAAAACAATCGTAACAATCCTAATACAATGAAACCTAACAAAAAGGTATAGAACTAAATAAAATAAAATAAATAGTATTAGAGGACACCGATGAAACAGAACCCTAGGGGGAGGCAGAGAGGAACAGGTGAGTCTTAAGATTAGATTTAAAGACAGAGCGTGAGTCTGAGGCCCGGATCGTTCCTGGGAGCTGATTCAAACAAACGTTTATTTCGAGGATGTGTTTTCGGTTTTTTTTCCGTTGGATTTCTATTTGTTATCGCATCTTTCCACTAAAAGTGTTGAATAAAGGAATGTAAGACGTGGTTTCCATGTTCACTTGAGAGCGGTGCTTCGTCATTAATGTCATATCAAACCCTCTCAGGACAACACAAGCTCTACGTCATTATATTTGCGTTGCGACTTGTTTTTAACTGGGAGGTTATAAATATTGACCCAACTGCTTATTTCTCGAGAACCATGAGCTCATATCTGTTTCAGACATGAGCTCATGGTTCTCGAGAAAGTAATCAGATCTTGGAACAAACCACAAAACACAAATCCATCACCAGTGGATCTGGCGTTCCTTCTAAAGAAACATGTGTTTCTGCTGCCCAATCAGAATCTGCATACGACAGTGAGTGACAGGACGCTCCCGGGGAATTCCTCCGCTTGAGGCGAGGGCGAGGGCGAGGGCGAGGGCGGGTATTCAGTCATAATAATCATTTCACAGATGACTCGCAGCAAAAGCTTTTTAGACATAAGAGGTATAGGCCTCTATGATCTGACAGCTTATTGTCAGTATTTAACTGTGTTAGTGGTGAAAACCACACCAAAGGCCAAGACAAAATCATTTATCTTTATTTACTAATGTCAAATAATATTTGACAAACAACTACACTACTCATTAAACATTCATTGACAAAATAATGCAAAAGAGCATTTGTAAAATGTAAACTTTTGTAAAATAGAACAGAATAAAATATATACAGTATATAATAAATATATATATATATAACACAAATCTGCATTGTATTGGGAAATGAGTACATACACCTTCAGAGGGACCTTCAGGAATAGTGACAGTAATCTCTGGTTTGACATCTAGGATTTTGAAGAACACTTTCACTTTTAGTCATCCCCAACATATTTTATTTTTTTACTGAACTTTACTTGTTATCTGTTGTATGAGGGCCTGGTCCACATTTTCAGTTTCCTCAAACTTGTGTCACAAGGCATCCATTGCAATACATTGGCGCCCCCTAGTGGCTCGGATGGGTAGCACACCAGATGTGCATAACTGAGCAGTATTCTCTGTCGTTCCCCTGGTACAGGTCTTGTGTTATCCAGATAGAATCTACACCTTTCTCGTCGAAACAACGCAGGCGGTCGCTTAGCATCACCATGCATGCAGTTTGGATATCGTTTCGTCTCGTGCAACGTTCAACCAATCATTTATCTTTCCCTCCATTTTGCTCCCCAACCCCAATCACCCGCGTCCCCCCTGGAGGGCCCGACCGCAGCCCTGAAACCCGCTCTATTCTCATCTTTGCATAAAAACTGAACTGCTGAAGAAGAGCGACCGGTTAGCGTGTCGTCTGCGGGCTCACAGCAGCCGTGCGGTCTTCGGGGGTGCTGGGCGGGGTCACCGTCTCGCTCTGAAACAGGAAGTCCGCGTGTTTCGGGAGGAAGAAGAGACGCAGGCGCGCCCGTGCACAGACTAACTTTAGACCGCAGATGCGCGACCACAGGTGTGTGTTCCGCGTGACACACGGCAGATCGGTGTGTGCGTGGATGTTCTGGGCTGCAGAGGACTTCACTGTTTACCTGAGCCACCACACACAGTCCTGTCATAACCCAATGAAATGAGAAAAAAATATGAATTCTGACACAAGCTTTGCACATGTCCTACTTTATGCACGTTTATGCATGAACACAATACACACACGTCCAAGAAAAGCTGTCAAACATTTCCGATTACTTTTATAGTTTTTCTGTATCCCCATCCATTTAATTGCAACAACTTAAAAAATACAAGTTTGTTTCCACATTTACATACACACACACACACACACACACACATATATATATATATATATATACAGTACAATGTACATAAGTAGACACATAACATTCAAACAACCCCAATACTTGTTGGTGTCTGGTTTTCATGCTTGTCTTGGTGAGGAGGAAGTGGCTGTGATGATGTCATGGCTTCAGTGTGTAGCCCTCGCTGCTGTAGTTGCCTAGTTACCGATATTATTCTCGAAAACAGGATATAGAAAATATGTTTAGACGGCCCCAAATGGTCGGAAATCAGTTTGCTGGCGATCTCATCACTCGATTAATGCTTCAACACCGAGTATTCTATTGCTATTTCATACAATTTGTAATTGTCAACAGTGTGCAAAATGAAAGTATGCGAACATTTTCATATGAAGTCATACATAAGTCTCAATTCAAGATTTAGTCAATCGCCTGGTCGTGAATTTGGACAAAACACAGAACACCCAAGCTGGCTATTAGCCTAGCTTTTCTGCGAACAATAAAATATAAAATTGCACAGCGATGATTCCCCAACGGCAGATTAAATCCAACCCAGAATAGGGTGAAAAATGGGCGAATAGATGCCAAATGTTCTGACCTTCTAATGAATATTAATTTCGAGACGGGTGACAATTAGTCTGGTGTCTATCTTGATCTGACCTCGCTGCACAATGAGGCGCGACTGACATCATAAACATGAACACACGTGATTACAACATTCAACGGTACAACAATATTCTGTTGAATTCCTCCACCACCTGACACACTTATTCAGGAAGCAGACTTGGGTTTGTTTTCGTCTGCGGCTTACTCGGCGCTAAAACCACCAGAGCTTAAAATAAATCAGGTCAGCGGAACCCACAAGTCGACGTGCTCCACAACAAGTTTGTGCGCATTTTGAACACCAAGGTGTGAACTGCAGTGGACATGATTAGCGGGGGCTGATTTAGAATCCGTCGGTGACTCTCGTTCTGGGGAGACTCGGACGTCGAGTTTCCAGACGCAATCTGAGAGACGAGACGCCAGAGGAAGTCGGACCCTTGCCTCCCGTGTGTTTCCAAAGTTAGTCATTCCAAAGTCAGTGCAAAATTATAGGCCTGTATGATGATTGTCAAACAAGTGTCTGACTCCGAGACTCCATGGCCGTTCCACGTGCAAAGATCGGTGGACAAGAGGGAGCACGTCATCAACCTGCAGGGTCCCGTGGCCCCCCCCGTAGCCCCGGGACCCCGGTGTACTGTACAGTCTCGGTATCCATCCGTGCAGAGAGCTCGGTTGCGTTAGTCCCGGCTAGTCCTCAGCCGGCCGCACGCCGCCGTACCGCCCGTCCTCCGCGCGGGGAACGCTGGTTCGCTCGCTCGCTCGCTCGCTCACTCTTGGTTGCTTTGGTTGATGATCTTCTTCTTGCGCACGGAGACGAGGTCGTAGAACGGGTCCTTGGTGATGCTCGCGCTGCTCGGGAGGAGTCAGGGGGAACAGATGAGACTTCTTCATCATCGTCATCATCATTATCATCATCATCATCATCATCATCATCATCATGCTGTTAGCATGCATATGTGGGTGTTGGCATGTGGACGTGTGTGTTAGCGTGCATATGTGTGTGTGTGTGTGTGTGTGTGTGTGTGTGTGTGTGTGTGTGTGCGTGTGTACATGTGTGTGTGTGTGTGTGTGTGTGTGTGTGTGTTGGCATGTGTACGTGTGTGTTAGCATGCATATGTGTGTGTGTTAGCGTATATGAGTCCTCAGGTGAGTCCTCATGCAGGTGTGTGTGTATGAGTCCTCAGGTGAGTCCTCATGCAGGTGTGTGTGTGTATGAGTCCTCAGGTGAGTCCTCAGGTGTGTGTGTGTGTGTGTGTGTGTGTGTGTGTGTGTGTGTCTGACCTGATGGCCCCTATCCAGGAGTCCCTCTCGTCGGTGCTGGCAGCGCAGATGGTGTAGGACTGGTGCTTCCCTTCCACCACGCGGCCGTCCGTCTCCGTCTTGCACGCCTTGATCTTCTGCCCCCTGCTGTTGGGGTTGTACATCTCCAGACAGTACTGGGGGGACAACCGGGGACAACACTTAGACTATGAATCGACTGATTTAATTTATCTTCACTCCTCTATCACTACATTAGTCCAGTCAGTTGATTGTTACCGGTATTTCATTTGTTATAAATCTTTTATTTAGCATTTTATTCATCATTCATTTATCGTTTTGTTCACAAAAAGTTATGAGATAAAGTCGTTCATTTATATACACAAAATTTATAAACTAGTCTGATCGGAATGATGCTGGCGAGTCTTACGGGCTTGCGAGGGTAGGGGACCTCTCTGACACACAGGTTCTCTAACGGAATGATACCTCGAGGCTCCTTATCCTGGGGAGACAGACACACACACAGGGAGAGAGACAGACAGACAGACAAAGAGACACAGACAGACAGACACACAGACAGACAGACCGAGAGAGAGTCAGGGTTAGCGTGAGACAGACAGAGCAGCAGACAGAGGCCCAGATAAGGAGACAGACGGGCAGAGAGACAGGGTCAGTGTTAGACAGACAGACAGATCGAGAGAGAGTCAGGGTCAGTGTTAGACAGACAGACAGGCAGTCATGGTGAGGGATCACGCGGTTTCCCGCTCTTGGTGAGTTCCCTTTTTTTTTATTCCCGATACCCGTCGTACTGAACGCGGGTCGGACGTTGTGTTCGACCGGGTGCCGTCTGGAGCACATGTAAGTAACGGCAAAAAAAAAACTGCAAAGCATTGTGGGCACCCGACGGTATTTAAGCCTTTAAAGCCCCAAAGCGCTGACTCACGCGCCGTCACGACCGATCGTGAGAGTTTAGCGAGAGACGACACCCAGCGACGGGCGATGAGTATGAGATTTTTAAAATGTACGCGACGCCACTGGGTTGCACTTCTCCATTTTATTCTGGGAATCTGCGCGATCAACACGCTGAACACGCAGTCTTCCACCTTCCAAGAATAAGAATCATGGCGGCGGCGGCGGCGGTCTTACGGTGGTGAACTCAAAGTAGTACAGGCAGTTGTCCGTCAGGATGAACCAGCGTCTCTTCCAGGTCTTCACGCGGCCGCCTGCAAACGCAACGAGACAAACGAACGGTGCAAGTACAGTACACGCCAATTACAAACACGCCAACAATTATAGGCTAATGCTATGCTATCCAGTATGTGTGACGAATAAAGTTGTTGAATCCTGAATGTCGAAAACGCTTGCGATGAGAGAGCGACCGCATTGACGGCGCGTACCGAGCTTGAGGAGCCAGCCCTCGCGGTCGGGGTTGAAGAAGGTGTGCGTGAGGTCGTTCCCGTCGTCCTCGGGGATCTTGAACGGCTCGCTGCGGATGCTGTCGTAGAGTTTCTGGCGGGAAGGACGAGTCCGATCAGAGGTCCGATTCACCGATTCACAGCTCGCGTGCTTTCCTTCTCCGTTCAGTTCTCATTCAGATTAATTCAGATTTATCTTTATCTTATCTTATCTTAATGAGTACATTTGTTGAAAGAGACAATATATCACATACAATATGCTAACAATGCTAGCCGCCGGGTGGGAGGTTTAGTTTGGGGTCGGGGGTCAGGGGTCAGGGGAGAGTCAGGGGGGTGGGCAGGGGTACCGTGAGCAGCAGGACGGGCAGTCCGCCCCCCGTTGTTGATGCCGCGGTTCATGGAGATGAAGCGCTCCAGCGTGGTCTTGTCCTTGACGTTGGGTTGTTGGAGGCTGGTGTTGAGCATGATGATGGCGAAGGACAGGATGTAGCAGGTGTCTGGAGGGACGCACGAAGGGGCAGGGAGCGTTTGTACACACACCTCCCTTCACACACACACACAGGTATACACTTATATACACCGACACACACCCACCACATGTACACACACACATCATACCACACACACACACACATATACACAACAGTCAACTGAATCTTGCCAGAGC
>PIJE02004864.1:19806-22495 GCA_002895965.2 Coryphaenoides rupestris | reverse complement strand
GACACACACACACACACACAGGGAAACGATTGTTTTTATTGCGGAGAGGCACTGCTGATGTTATTTGACAGCGAGCGCTCTGATGTGTGTCTGATGTGCAACACACCAGCGCTCCAGAACAAGTCATGTGTCAGGTATGTGTTTGTTACTCTGCAGCACATGGTCACGCACACACACACACACACACACACACACACACACACACACACACACACACACACACACACACACACACACACACACACACACACACACACACACACACACACACACACACACACACACACACACACACACAACATACACAACACACACACACAGACACAACCACACACACACACACACACACACACACACACACACAACACACACACACACACACACACACACACACACACACACACACACACACACACACACACACACACACACACACACACATTGGAACATACACACACACACACACAATAGACATAACCCAAAGCTATCTTGAAACAAATCTTGAATGATGTCAAACACTTGCTGAGTTCTTCTGCATGATAAGGGATCTGGTTTACACTGTAGGACATCATGTGGGGTCAGTAAACCAACATGTCAGCAGACCTGTGTTCCAGCCAGCTGTCATACATCAGTAAGTAAGGACAGGTGTTTAGAGTCCACATGTTGAACCACATGTGGATCCTGAATCTACCTGCTTGTCTGTCTCACACACACAAGCACACACACACACACACACACACACACACACACACACACACACACACACACACACACACACACACACACACACACACACACACACACACACACACACACACACACACACACACACACACACACACACACACACACACACACACACACACACACACACACACACACACACACACACGCATACACACACACACACACACACACACACACACACACACACACACACACACACACACACACACACACACACACACACACACACACACACACACACACACACACACACACACACACACACACACACACACACACACATACACATACACACACACACACACACACACACACACACACACACACACACACACACACACACACACACACACACACACACACACACACACACACACACACACACACACACACACACACACACACACACACACACACACCATAACATAGGTTAATTGCGTTCTACACATTATCATTTTCTGATTTTCCCATTTCTGTGGCTGCCCTCCACAGTAACCATGGTAACAGGAGCCCTGAAAAGGCAGTATTGAGCCCCCCCAGTACTCATGCACACACACACACACATACACATACACATACACATACACACACACACACACACACACACACACACACACACACACACACGGCCATAGTGAATGTGTCCACACACGCAAACACACACACACACACACACACACACACACACACACACACACACACACACACACACACACACACACACACACACACACACACAGGCAGGCCCAGAGCACAGTGGTCGCCGGGCACAGAGGTTGTATTCTCCCTGCAAAGCTAAGTGTCTGTGTGCAGGCTAGCCCAGTCTCACTGTAAGCACCTCTGTTCCGGCAGCCCTGGGGGGATGGGTGTGGGGGGGGTATAAGTGGAGAAGGTGGGGTTGGGGGGATGGGGGGGGATGGGTGGGGGATGGGTGGGTGGGTGGGTGGGTGGGTGGGGGTCAGCTATGAATTCACACTAAGATGTCTGTCTACCTGCCTGTCTGTCTGCCATCTGCTGCGTCCGTGCGCGACGGCATGTAATCAATCAGGCATGCGAGTCACAATGTGCTCTTGTTGTGTGACGATGATGTAATGATTTGTCACGTGTCACATGTTTATTATTACACGCAGCGTACGTACACAAATGTGAGTGTCTATTAATAATGAGCAGTCACACGTCTATTATTATGACCATGACGGCCCTGCTACATACGTGTGTGTGTGTGTGTGTGTGTGTGTGTGTGTGTGTGTGTGGTGTGTGTGTGTGGATGTGTGTGTGTGTGTGTGTGTGCGTGTTGTTGTGTTGGTGGTGTGTTGGTTGTGTTGTGTGTGTGTTGGTGTGTTTGTGTGGGTGTGTTGGTGTGATGGTGTGTTGGTGTGTGGTGTTGGTGTGTTGGTGTTCTGTTTCTTTTTTTTCCGGAGCAGCTGATTGCCCGCATTGGAAGCACCCGGGCACAAGGCTCAGCAAGGAGATAAAAGTCCCATCTTCCATCGAGGGCGGCCTCTCTGCCATTCATCTGTTTTATTTAGAGTTGCTTCTTACCTCACACTATCTGTATACATCCACATGAACACCATGTGACAAACACAACTCACACATATAATCCTGTTTATTTTCTTGATTACAGTTCATAATTTATATTTGCGGATATTTTCGTTGTCCGGTGACACATAGTAATCATTATTATTATTATATGATTGTCTCTTACATATATCTATCTATCTGTTATTATGTCTCAGTCACATGGGCATGAGATACACAATAGAATACAACAGAAGAGTATTAAACATACACATGTGTGGGCTCAGTCTCCTTAGACAGACACCTCAGACAACCAATCTAAGGTTAAACATAATGAGGACATGCATGCTCATAGACATCTAGTTAAAGCTGCTGTTGGTAGGATCCAGGAGTCTTAAAGAGAGAGACAGAGAGCAGAAGA